>PVJS01001646.1:0-94381 GCA_004027185.1 Glis glis
AAAAAAAAAAAAAAAAAAAAAAAAAAAAAAAAAAAAAAAAAAAAAAAAAAAAAAAAATAAAGTATAAAAAATAGGGCCGGGGGCGTAGCGTGGAGGTAGAACGCCCCTGCGTTCAATCCCCGGTACTGCAAAAAAAAAAAAAATAAATAAATAAATAAATTCTGCTTGTGCAGGAGAGCTGCGATCTCAGATGCTGTGGGCTTTGAGTTATCCAAGCCTGATGTGCCCGCCCGAGGCAGACACATCCGCAGGGGTACGGGAACACACCCCCATGCACATCCGCGAAGCCACTCACCAGGAGCTGGCCCTCCTTGATGACCGTCAGCTGCTTGGCCCACTGCCCGAATCGCTTTTTCCGCAGCAGGAAGGCACACAGCCTGCAGTCCCTCACCAGGTGCATGGAGGCCTCCTCTGAGGGCCACTGGTGCCTGGGCTGTGGTCCCTTCCCGTCCTCTTCCTCCTCATCGTAGGACTCATAGGAGCTGCTCATTGCGTCGGAGTCATTGTCTGCATGCGTCATGGGACAGGACAGGTCACTGTGCCATTTGGGGGAGGCCCCTTCTCCCCCTCCATGGGCACCCCTGCTCTGAGGCCCTGTCCAGGGAAGGGCGGGAGGCGTGCTGTTGGTGATCACTAATGGCTCTCACACAGGGCACCGTATTGTGGATTTACCACTTGTTCTGAGATCTTGGTGACTTCCCTTTGGGAGCATCAGTGTTCTCCTCATGAAGTGGTTATAATAAATAACAGCACCTACTTCCTCCACTACTTGAGCACCAAGGCATGCAGAATGTTTAGCCAGGTGCCTGGCACCCAGAAAGTGTTCAGTAAACTCCTGCTGCAGTTCCCCGCCCTTCCGCAGCCGATCCTCCAGCAAATCCCCAGGCTAGGTAAGGAAACCGGGCTCCCCGAAGATCAGTTACCAAGAGCTGGGGCAAGGGCAAGACTCGGGACTCCTGACTCCATTCCAGGGATCTTTCCACTGAACCCTGGGGTCAGCAGAAACAAGGGCTTTGGGGCATCTGTGGTGACCAGGGCCTGGGTGGGCGTGGCGGGCTTGTGCATGCCAGGGGCTGGCTGCTCGTGAGGACAGAACTGGGGTGCACACCCGCCCATGCTTACAGGAGTTCTTCAGCTCGCCGTTCATCCTGGCTGCAGGGTAGGTGCTGTCTGCGTCCTCATAGTAGCCGTCCACAATCGAGTGGGCTGGGCTGCAGCCATCTGCGGGGTGGTCAGAAAGAGCTGAGCTTAGAGAAACACGGCAGACCCAGGGCAGCGCTGGGAAGGCCCTGAACACCATACTCCTCCTCAGGGAAGACAGTGGGAGCCCGGGGCAGCCCTGGCCTCTGCATCTTGTCAGCTCTGGCCCCCCCCACAATCCCTCTGTGCCCCTGTCCCCAGGAACTGCCCTGTCATACTTCCAGGCCTGTGTTCCTGCTGTCCTCTTATCTTTTAGCAGAGAACTTCTACACCTCCATCAACACCCAGCTCAAAGATATTTCCTCTGACTTTCCCAGGCAGGGGTGGGTTGGTTCCCCCTCCCCCAGACCCCAGGGCATGGTGGGGTGTGCAGGAGCGGCTTGGTCTGCACTGTGGGGGGTAAGTGGGGGGGTGGAGTATCAGCTGCCTGGGTCTGGACCAAGCTCCCCACTCGGCCCTCTCCTCTTCCACCTCAGCCCTTCCTAATCCACCTGCTCTGGTTGGCCAGCTGGGCATCAAACTGTATTTTGCATCAGACTCACCGGAAGGTCATTTAAAAACTTTTATTATTATTTAAAAATTTTTAACTGGTGCAGTGATACATTCATATGTGCACAAAACATTATTTTGTCTGTTTCCTTCCCTATGGGGTTTGTTTTAGGAGGCAGATCCCTAGCTGGGCATGGTGGCACAGGCCTGTCATCCCAGTACTTGGGAGGCGGAGACTGGAGGATCCGGGTTTGCGGCCAGCCTCAGCTACTTATGAGGCCGTCCCCGATTTAGTGAGACCCTGTTTCAAAAATAAAGAATGGAAAATAGGGCTGAGGGTGTAGTTTGGAGGTAGAATGCCCCTGGGTTCAATCCCCAGTATCGCAAAAACAACAACAACAACAACAAAAACTAAAAAGGGCTGGGGATGTAGCTTGGAAGTAGAATGCCCTGGTTCAATCCGCAGTACAAACAAACAAACAACAACAAAAACCCAAGAAAGAAAAAGAAAAAAGAAAAATTTTAAATAAAATGTAGGGCTGGACTTTATCCCCAGAGATTCAGATTTACTGGAGTGAGCTGAGCTGAGGAATCTGCATTAAAAAAAAAAAAAAAGCAGCCGGGCGTGGTGGCGCATGCTTGTAATCCCAGTGCTTTGGGAGACCGGAGGATCCAGGGTTTGCAGCCAGCCCCCTCTGTCTCTCTCTCTCTCTCTCTCTCTCTCTCTCTCTCTCTACTTAGTGAGGCCCTCCGCAACTTTGTGAGACCCGGTTTCAAAATAAAGTATAAAAAATAGGGCCAGGGGTTTAGCACGGAGGTAGAACGCCCCTGGGTTCAATCCCCAGTACCGCCAAAAAAAAAAAAAAGCGATTTGATAGGAAAATTCTAAACACACATAAAAATAGAAACTATATTGAACTCTAATGGATTGGAATACATTTATTCCACAGATTAATAAAAAACACACAGGGCCACTTTGATGTAGATAGTCCCTGGAACACACTTGGAGACTTCAGCTGGTGACAGACAGGCTGTGATTTGGGCTTGATCTGAGTTGAGTTCAAATCCTATCTCTGCCATCTACTGAGTGACCTTGGAAAGAACACAGCTTCTCTGCACTTTGAATTCCTCCCGGTGAGGCGCACACCAGCTCCGGGCACCAGCTCCGGGCACAGTGCCTGGCGTGTGGACCGTGCTGACCAGCGGCAGCCATTGTTGTCATTATTATCTGCGTTGGTTCCCCTAGTGCAGGGAGTTTGCTAGTGACAGAGCCTGGATGAGAACTGAGGTGGCCCTCTCAGGCAAGGGAGGCACACCCAGTCCTCCGGGGGGGCCTTCCTTCGCCCCGCCCATCACACCCCACTATTCTCCAGAGCTCTGCTCGGGACTCCCGCCCCTCCTTCCCTCTGTTTCCTGAGTATAATAGTGCTGAAGTTCCCAGGGACTGGGACCCCCAGTTCTGTCTCCCAAGGGAGGCTCAGAGGCCGACTTTCCCAGCAGGCACTCTGAGGTCTCAGGTGCTGCCCCCTATCCTCCCCCTGCCCTGAGGTGGAGTGGGGTGTCAGGAGTGGGGGAGGAGGGGGTGAAGTGGGTAGAGGGAGGGGACATGGGGGGCCAAGCGCTCCAACACCTGGCAGGGCTGGATGCTGTGCAAGAGGAAGGATACTCCCCCACGGGCTTGGTGAGCTCTCCCTGGACAAGGTCCCGGCCCTTCCTGAGGCCCTCCCTTCCCTCCTGCCCCAGGATCCCTGCTGCTCCCAGGCGGGTGCTTCTCTGCTGGGTCTGAGAGGGAAGTGAGCTCTCTGGAAACATGCAGGAGCTTCATCTAGCCAAGCGGCTTGACCTGGGATTTGGAGCCCAGCAGCACCTCTTCCTCTCCTTCCTCCCCTGCCCTTGAGTGGATAAAATAGGAAAAGTTGCTGGCTTCACATCCAAACAGGTGTTTTCAGTGATACAGAACTTGGGACTATCAAGGCTGAAGAGGGCAACAGATCACCTGGTCCAACCACACCATAGCCAAAAGGCGGAACAACCCAAACTTTCATCAGTTGATAAATGAATGAACACAAAGGGGTATATCCATACAGTGGAATATTACCCAGCCACAAAAAGGAATGGAATTCTCATACGTGCTCCGATAAGGATGGACCTTGAATACATTATGCTAAACACAAGAAGCCAGTCAGAAAAGGTCACATATTATATGATTCCATTTATATGAAATGGCTAGAATAGGCAAATCCATATTGACAGAAAGAAGATTGGTAGCTGGCAGGGGCTGGGTGGAGGGGACTGGGGTGTGACTGCTTAATGGTACAGTTTCCTTTTGGGATGATGAAAACCTTTGGGAACTAGATGGTGGTAATGGCCAAAGAACACTAAATGTATGAAATGCAACAGTTGGACATTTATAAATGGTGAAAACAGTCAAGCTCATGCATATTTTATCACAGTGAAAAAAAATTTCACCCATGGGAAAAGTACAAGCCGTACAAAAAGAATATGAATGGAAGAATAGATTTCCTTTACCCAGACTTTGTTTTGTTTTGTTTTTGAGACAGGGGATCACTATGTTGCCGAGGCTGGCTCTGACATCCAGGACTCAAGTGATCCTCTTGCTTTAGTCTCCTGAGGAGTTGGGATTATGGTGCGTGCCACTACATCCAGCTTAAATAAGCATATTTCTTAAATCATACATCAGGCTCATCAATTTTGTTCTTTTCTTCCCTTCTTTTATTTATTTATTTTTTGCCATGACCGGGATGGAACCGAGGGCAGCAAACATGCTAAGTAAGCTCTCTACCACTGAGTTACACCCCTGGCTCTCCACACAGATTTTTCTTTATTTCACATAGGAAAATCCTATTCATAGTTTCTTGCATAGCCTAGGAAAATAGTTAAATGTACAAATGTGTGTGTTAGAAAAAACCTATTAGGCCGGGCATGGTGACACATGCTTGTAATCCCAGTACTTGGGAGGCGGAGACCAGAGGATCTGGGTTCGCGGCCAGCCTCAGCTACTTAGGCCCTCCACAACTTTGTGAGACCCAGTATCTAAATAAAGGATAAAAAATAGGGCCAGGGATGTAGCTCAGAGGTAGAACGCCCCTGGGTTCAATCCCCGGTACCGCAAAAAAAAAAAAAAAACTTATTAGTAAAAAAACAACAACAACAAAGAATGGAATTAGGTTATATGTAGTATTTATGTTTGATTTTCTTAAATGACTTTATCTTGGAATTCATTTCTGATCAGCATAGGCTTGTTTTACGTATGTTTTGGGGTTAGGAGAACATTCCGCTGCTTCGCCGGATGACAGGGTAGTACCGCACCAACATCATCAGCTACTTCTGCTGGGTCATCCAAAACCGTAACAGAGTTCTTGAATGTAATGGTAAGGCCCTGAACTCAAGAAAGTGACATCATCTGACCCTTAGTCAAAGGACAGCCACCTGCTACCTCGCTGGGGGAAACAACGGAAAGATCAGAGGCTCTCCTTTGTGGTAAATTTAAGGGATTTTCAAAGGTAATTTGTTCCAGTACCTTCTAAATAATTTTAATGAGTGTACCTATCAGTAAAAATATACACAGAATATTTTTACATTTGTTTATATGTAAATTATACATGCATAAACTATACGTATTGTGCTATTAGATTATAAATACTATAAAATAATTCATATAGAATATTTAAACAGATGTGTTGAACTAAATATGAGTAAAGTTTATAAGATTTCTCCCACAACATCTTATGAATCCCTGGGGTGTGCACACTGAAGTCTGGAGACTTCTGGTTAAGACCATATACCTTATATTAAAAAAAAATTTAAGCCGGGCGTGGTGGTGCACGCTTGTAATCCCAGTACTTGGGAGGCTGAGACTGGAGGATCCAGGTTTGTGGCTTACCCTCAGCTAGTTAGTGAGGCCCTCCACAACTTAGACCCTGTTTCAAAATAAAGAATAAAATAGGGCTGGGGGTGTAGCTCGGAGGTAGAATGTCCCTGGGTTCAATCCCCAGCACCGCAAAAAAAAAAAGAAAAAAATTTAGCAGGGTGTGGTGGTGCATGCCTGTAACCCTAGTACTTGGGAGGCTGAGACAGGAGGATTGCAGGTTCAAGTCCAGCCTCACCAACTTAGCAAGCCCCTCAGCAACCTGTCAAGACCCTGGTTCAAAATAAAAATAAAAATAAAAAGGGTTGGGAATGTAGCTCGGAGGTAGAATGCCCCTGAGTTTAATCTCCAGTACAACACACACACACACACACACACACACACACACACTTCTTTTTCAGTACTGGGGATTGAACCCAGGGCCTTGTTCTCTACCACTGAGCTATTCCCCAAAGTGCCCTATCTGTTGGCTTGATAACCTAATCCACCTGTAAGATGTGATTCTGCTGAGATGCAAATTGTCTCACCACCCACTAGGGAGGAGCAGTTGGGTTAACAGCAGTTTTAGTGCTCAGAACAGGTTGGCTACACGCAACCTGCATCCTAATTTGTTTGTTTATTTTTAGTGCTGGAGATTGAACCCAGAGGTATTCTACTTCTGAGCTACACTCCCAGCCCTATTTTGTTTTTTATTTTGAAACAGGGTCTTACTAAATTGCAGAAGGCTTAGGTAAATTGCTGAGGCTGTCCTCGAACCTGCGATCTCCTGTCTCAGCCTTCCAAGTACTGTGATTACAGGCATGCACCACCATACCTGGCCATCCTAGTATATTTATATGAATGTGTGTAGCTCTTTTGTTTGGTTTGTTTAAGGGTAGAGGAACAGATGTCCAGGGATGGGAGGGGGTCGTCCAAGGCCACAGAGAGCTGAGGTACTAACCCAAGCCCTGCCTTTGAGTCATGCCCATCAGTCCACCTACACTGGCTTTGAGAGGTCAGGGGCTTAGGACAGTCCCTGCTCACAGGTGACATGCTCAAGTGGTGACGTGGTTGGGCAGGGGCCAGCCTGACACTCCAGCTCCTGAAGGACATGAAGGAACTCGAACTGGCTTCTCAGAGGGGAGAAACCTGTAACTTCCAAGGGGACCCGAACTTACTGTGGGAGCTGATGTACTCGGGGGACTTGCCGGGTCCCAGGGGAAGGGCCTCCTCATAGTAATCCTCAGGGGGAGGCTTGCTGGGCAGTGCTGGAGGGAGGTCGGTTGCCTGTGGGTGACAAAGAAGGTGTGTGAGACCAAGATGGCTGGGGGAGCTCAGAGAGGGGCACAGGAGGGAGGGAAGACGGCGGAGGGGAAGGCGGGGGCTCCTGGGAGGCATCTGGCAGTCTGTGAAGTCATAATTTAAAGTCACAGTGCTGGCAAAACTTGAGATCGTATTTGTCCTGTGCTTCTTACCCCAATTTTTGAAGCATCAGAGCTCCTCCGTAATGTCTGAAAGTTTTGTGGCCTGCCAGACAGTGGTAGTTATACTTTGGATTGAGCACACGTGGAATTAAGAGAAACTGCCAAGAGGCGCGCAGTGCGCTCCCACCACATCTTCACGCACGTGAGGCGCGGTGGGACTCGCAGGCACGAGACATAGTGTTCAGTGAGGGAGAATGGCCCAGCAGTGAAGAGCTCCGGCTTTGAGGCCAGGGGAACCCCAGCTCTGCAGCTGTGCCCCATCAATTACTAGTTGAGGGACACCTGATCCATCACTTACCCCTTTAAGCCTCAGTTTCCTTATCTGTAATGTGGGAATGACAGTTGTGCCAAGCTTGCCGGGTTACTGCGAGCAGGTAAAGGACACACTAAGTTGTCAACAATTGGTGCCATTGATGGTGGTGGATTTAATCAGTCAGGGAGTTGGCTCTAAGGTTGGGGACCTAGATCTGGTCCAATCCTTCTATTTATTTATTTATTTATTTATTTATTTATTTTTGCGGTACTGGGGATTGAACTCAGGGGCATTCTACCTCTGAGCTATACCCCCAGCCCGATTTTTTGTTCTTTATTTTCTGAAACAGAGTCTCACTAAATTGCGGAAGACCTCATTAAGTAGCTGAGGCTGGCCGCGAACCAGGATCCTCTGGTCTCAGCCTCCCAAGTACTGGGATTACAAGCGTGCACCACCCCTCCCGGCTTCAATCCTTCATTTTATAGGTGAAAAACTCAGGCTCTGAGAAGGAGATGATTTCTGCCCAAGCCATACAGCGGAGTATGGGGAGGGCAGAGGCCACCCGACCCCTGGCAGAGCTTCCCACCTCCTGGACGTGTAATCTGAGGCTGGGGTGGTGACGTCTTTTGGGTCCTAGAGGACAGACCAATTCCCTACATCCTCCCTGCTCAGCAGGATGGCAATGTGCATGTCATGGTCCACTGAAATGCTCACACGCGCTACTGCTGCCCTTCACCACCACGGGGGGTCCCCAGTGTTACGGAGAGAGCTTCCCTCGCCCTCTCTAGCAGGGTGGAGGGCCTGAGGGTGTGGGAACCCGGGCCATGACTCACATTTCTCAGATATGGGCTCTTGGCTCGTTCAGGGCTGGTTCCTCTGCCGGGCTCCCCGTCGTCCTCTGGCATGTCCCGAAGGTCGCTCAGGTCACAGTCTAAGAGGATCAGGTCAGTGGGCAGAGAAAGCCAAGGGTTAGCAGGGCAGAGGGGACAAGGGCTGGGTTTGGGGTCTGGAGGCCTGCATGTGAGGTCGGGCTCCACCACCTTGTCCAGGTCAACCAGGTCAAGCAGCTTCAGGACCACTTAGGACTCCTCCAGTGTCACCTGGTCACCTGACCCCTGCCTTGTGTGCCTCCCAGGGTCAAGAGGTGCAGACCGTTCAGTCCTTGTTGTGGTGCCCTGGAGCTTGTCCAAGGTTATGCTATCAAGGCTCGGTGGAGTCATCCTGAAGGCTCTCCCGAGGCGCAGCTTTCTCCCAGGGGCTCTTTCCCCAGGTGGCAGCCTGCCTCGCCTCCCGCTGGGCGGCTCCACGCCCGGGCAGCCACTGTCACAGCTCTCCTTTTCTGCTGGGATGCTGGACTGCTCAGCCTAGGTCCTGGTGGGCCCGACCAACCGGTGGCTGGCGATGGCAGGCGCGATAACCACCTCTGTTCTGTGCTCGCTTTGGCTTAGGGACTCGTTCCTACTGTTCCTCAAACCTCTGGGACGTTTCCTATAACTGCAAACTTTGTCTACATTTTCAGAGTTGGCAGCACCCAGGGAACCCAAAGTGACTCCAGGATGTAATGTCAGAGCCAGCGCCGGTGACCCGGGGACCCTCCACGTGACGGGAGAGAAGGCCTCACGGCCAAGGTCAAAAGAAGCACTTACCAAACTCTTCAAAGAGGGACTCCACGAAGCTGGGCCCCGAGTGCAGGTCGGCAGTGTTCACATACAGGTAGGAGACTTCCTTTGCTGGGGGAGGGGACACACCAGCAGTGAGGAGGGGGCCAGGTCCTCCTCTCCTGCCACTTCACTGGGTTTCTTTTCGTTTCTTCTTTTTTTTTTTTCTGTCCTTCCTTCCTTCCTTCGTTCCTTCCTCCCTCCCTCCCTTCCTTCATTCCTTCCTTCCTTTTTTGTGGTACTGGGAATTGAACCCAGGGGCATTCTACTTCTGAGCTACCACCCCCTCAACCCTATTTTATTTCTTATTTTGAAACAGGGTCTCACTAAAGTTGCTGAGGGCCTTGCTAAGTTTCTGAGGCTGGCCTTGAACCTGCGATCCTCCTGTCTCAGTCTCTCAAGCACTGGGGTGACAAGTGTGCGCCACCACGTCTGGCTTCACTGTTTTTCATCTTTACATTGTCACTAAGGAGCTCTGTCTCCTGGTAAAAGGATGCCCAGAGTCTAGTGTTATTGGGGTGCTCTGGGGACAGACAGGGGACAGGGCCTCCCATGAGCACTGTGGGGAACCGCTGGCCCTTTCATCCCCAAAAGGGTCCTGTGGGGGCAACAGGTGACATCAACTGTTTCTGGAAAGCAAGGCTCGGAGCTGCTCAGAGGTGACTTCCCACCACATCCCTGACTCTCTGAGCACCTGAGGACACGGGCAGCGCGTGAGTTTACTGAGACACGTAGTGCTGTCAAATGACTTGGGGAGTTGAGGAGAGGCTGGGGGCGGGGCGCGTGCTGTTGGGAGTCAGAGAAGTGTACTCCAGATGAGAGTGACTCTGGATGAGAGAGTGTGTGTGTGTGTGTGGGGTGTAGGAGTGTGTGATGTGCATGTGCGTGTGTGCTGCGTGTCTACCTGGTGTAAGTCAGAGCATGTGTATTTGTGTGTGTTATGTGTATGGGTGGCATACATTAGTGTGTGTTGTGTGTCTGTGTTGTATAGGAGTACTTTGTATGAGCAAGTTGTGTGTGTGTTGTATGTTGTGTGTCATGTGTGGTGTGTGGAATGTAGAAGTATGTTGTGTGAGTTGTTTAGTGCTGTGTGTCATGTGTGGTGTATAAGAGTATGTTGTATGAGTTGTGGGTGGTTATAGGAGTGTGTTGTGTGAGCAAGTTGTGTGTGTGAGTATGCTGTGTGTCGTGTGTGTGTATAGGACTACGTTGTGTGTGTGAGAGTGCCTCGTGTTGTGTGTCCTATGTGGTGGGTGTGCAGTGCATATGGTGTTCGTGTTCTGTGTGTGCGTTTGTTGAGGGCTGGGACGGAGGAGGACAAGGAGCACGGCCGGGCCTGAGGTGAAGTAACGGGGTCTAAGTGATCTGGACCCTGGGCCAGAGCATGACTGCACAGAACCGGCATGCTCTGAGGCTTAGACGTCCCGTCCCTTGCACAGGCTGGGGGGGGGACTGAAGGTTCTTGGGGGGGTCCAGGGAGGTCTTGCTGTCCGTGCAGCGGGCTCCTCCGGCTGACCTGGGAGGGGCTGCAGGCTCTGCAGGATGGAGGCCACGGCCATCTTCTTCTCCAGGGTACTGTCGCTGAGGTACTCCTGGTCCAGGAGGCTGAGCAGCCCGGTGAGCTCCGGGAGCAGCTGCTCCAGTACTGGGGAGAAAGGCCAGGGACGCTGTCAGGGTTCTGGGTTCAGGACTCGGCCCTCCCCTACCCACCGCAGGCCAGGGCAGCAGGGGCCAGAGGACTGGGCCTGGTGCAACAGGGAGAAGGTCCTCATACAGCTGTCCCAGGGCTGGCCACAGCCTCCCTTGGGAGGGCTCTGCGCGCTGGCCCTGTGGCATTCCCCCAGCCTTCCCACTCTGCCTCAGGCCTCAGTCAGCCTTGGCCAGGGACTGCACCTCACCGGGCAGCTCTGAGTGCAGGCGGCCCTGGGCCTCCTGTGTCCCAGCCTGCTCTCGGCCTCGCAGGTCTTGGGAGCTCAGTGCAGGCCTCAGGCCGGAGCCCCCGGCTGCCCAGGCAGGACACAGGCAGGAAAGGAGCCTTCCTGTCCCATCAGTTCATATGCTTCAATCTCTGGAACCTTCTGTTTCCGGTGCCTTGGCCAGAGCCAAACTAAACATTAACCCTTCCCAGCCCATGCCCAAAGCCATCATCACCATTCTTCCCCTGCCTACACCCGTGTTCTCACACCTGAGTGCATGCGGGAACCACCTGGCGATCGTGCCAAGTGCAAATTCCGACTCAGGAGGTCTGGAGTAGGACCCGAGTGTCTGCATTTCTGACTAGTTCCCAGGTCTGGGGCCATAGTGAGTTGCAAGATCCTAGAGCAGCGCACTTTAAAGACGGGAGCATGCCAAGACCATGATGTCATGGATGTGTCCCTGTCCCAAACAGTAACTTGGGACTTGGTTTGTGCTCCAGCCGAAGGCGGCTTCATCGCAGTAGTAGCGCCATCCTGCTTCGCAACTGACCAAGCACTTGTGCATGAAAATAAACGCTAACCTATGTTGAGCAGTTATGAGCAGTGCTAAGCCCTGGATACTTAATTCTAGCATTTAAATTTCCTAGCAAGCATTTTATTACCTCCATCTTATGGAGGATAAAACCAAGGCTCAGGGAAGATTAATGTCTCTAGGGTCACACGGCCAGCAGCCCTGACCAAACCTGCTTTCCTTATTCTATTCTCTTAACCATGCAACTATATTGTCTTGTAGTATTTGATCCTACCAATGAGTTTTGAGGGTCTCAGGATCATCTTTACTTTTCAGATGAAGAAATTAAGGCTGAGAGAAGGTGAGTTAACTTGTTTGAAGTTACAGAGACAAGTAGAAGGGCCGGGACTTCCGCTCTGGCTACAATTTCCAACTCCATGTGCTTCTCCCGGCCCGGGGTCCCCAGAGGAAGCAGGGAGACTCTGATGTGAACCTGCAGGGTCTGAGACATGTGCCAGGGGCTGTCACATCCTGCCTAGGAGAACTGGCCTTGCAGCCCGGGTGCCTGGGTTCTAATTCAGGCTGCATCATTCCTTAGAGGTGGGACCGTTGATGGGTTACTTAACCTGCCAGTGACTCGGTTTCCTCCTCTGTGAAGGGAGGCTCAGAACAGCACGTGCCTGAGGGTGGCTGTGAGGCATTCTTCAATCAAGCATGAGCCTAGGCAGGCTCACAGTACAGGCTCACTCCGAGTCGGCGGCTCTGCCTGCCGCTGTGGCTTCACCCTGCTGATCTGTGCTGTGCCCGAGTGTCCGTCTCCCTGCAGGCGCCCAGGCTCCAGAAGGCGCATCTCCGCTTCCTTAGCGTCTAGAGCAGGGCCTGCTCAATGTGGGTGCTCTCCGTGTGTTTGACAAGGGGAGAGATGAGCAGGTGACCATGCTTGGACTTTATGTTTAGCAGGAATTTTCTGTATGGATGGTGGCATTGTTGGGAAAACGTGACATTGCTATCTCTCTGTAGCATCCCAGCATCACCCCAAACTTGTGGAAAGGGAGCTGAAGACTGGGCATCTGGATAGGACCGCACCTCATAAGTGCGCCCCGCCTCTGAGCACCGAGCTAGCTAGCGGCTTTCCAAGCCATTTCCTGTCTCAACCCCATGGCACATCTGTCAATAGTCCGATTGGGATACCCATTCTCCAGGACATGCTGTTGAGGCTGATGGACTCCTGGTGCAGTTGATGGCCAGGCCACTGAGTGGTACAACTCCGGGGTGCTGCTGGCCCCGAAGCCATATGGAAGGAGCCCGGAAGCTTGCTACCCTGGGGCCCGAGCCCCACAGTGCCATACAAGTGAGGGTTCTGGATGGATACGCCCCCCTCTTCAAAGCAGGACTTTATTTAAAATCATTTTTTTTTGGTAGTACCAGGGATTGAACCCAGGGGCATTCTACCTCCGGGCTACACCCCCAGCCCTATTTTTTAATCTTTATTTTGAAACTGGGTCTCACTAAGTTGCGGAGGGCCTCACTAAGTAGCTGAGGCTGTCCGCGAACCTGGGTCCTTCCTGTCCCAGCCTCCCAAGTACTGGGATTACAAGCGTGAGCCATCACGCCCGGCTGTTTAAAATCATTTCAGCCAAACTGTACCTCCTTGGAAGGAAATCTTTTCAAGTAGAATCAGAAACCTTTCTGATACCCTCAGGCATGCACCAAACGTCAGTTAATGCAATTTCTTTTTTGAACCCAGGGGCGTTTTTTTTTACATCCAAGCTATATCCCCGCCCTATTTTTTATACTTTACTTTGAAACCGGGTCTCACGAAGTTGCAGAGGGCCTCACTAAGTAGCTGAGTCTAGCTGCGAACCCGGATCCTCCGGTCTCCGCCTCCCAAGTACTGGGATGACAAGCGTGTGCCACCACGCCCAGCAGTTAATGCAATTTGAAAACATTTACTGAGCTCTCATTCCGTGCCAGACTGGCCACTCAGGGGCGGGGTTTAGAAAAAAGAAATAAGATATTGTCCGAGTGGGCATCCTCTTTTGTCACACACCCCGCATGTGCATACACACACAGTGACTGTAGTGACTCACAGGGAGGTCATGGCAAATGCAGCAAGGCAGGCACCGCAGGGGGGCGGGGAGGCCTGCAGCCGTGCTTCTTGTTTGAGAGCCCATGATGCTGCTCTGTGCTCGCAGGCCCGCATCAGACTTGGTGGTGCGGGAGGTTTGTCCCTACACAGGGCTTTTCTGAAACCCTGAGGTCTCAGGATCTCTTTATACTTTTAGAAATTATGAAGGACCCCAAAGAACTTTTGTTTTCTCTGGGTGGTATCTATCCATATTTACTGCATTCACAATTAAACCTGAGAAATTCTTTTTTTTTTTTGGCAGTACTGGGGATTGAACCCAGGGGCATTCTACCTCTGGGCTACACCCCCAGCCCTATTTTTTAATCTTTATTTTGAAACAGGGTCTCACTAAGTTGCCGAGGGCCTCACTAAGTAGCTCAGGCTGGCTGCGAACCCGGATCCTCCAGTCTCAGCCTCCCAAGTACTGGGATTACAAGCGTGCGCCACCATACCCGGCACCTGAGAAATTCTTAAACCACAAGAACACACTGCTGTCTCTCCTACCAGCCTTCAGAGCTACAGGGCCTTGCCACCTTGCTCCTGGACATCTCCACTCCACACTCATGGAGATGAGAGTGAGCAAGGCGTGTAACGTCTTAGTACTATCTAAAAGTAGTTTTAACTGTATGGACCCCCTGGACGCATTCTGGGGACCCTTCGGAGATCCTCCATCGCAAGCCACACCTTGGAAACTGCCGTAGGCAATGGACGAGCCTGGACTGGTAAGGCTTTTGGGTTTCCTAAATCTTTTCTTTCTTCCTTTCCTTCTCGGGTTGTTTCTCTTTCCTCCTGTCTCTGTTTCTTGTTGCTGTGAGGCTCAACACCTTCTTGCTGCTCTCAGCAAGTGCCTGAGCGGGTCAGCATTCTGGCTTCTAAACCCTGTGCTCTCCTAGTTGGAATGTGAGCTTTGTTACCGCTGTTTCTAAGTAAGAACCACTGGGTTCTGAGTGAGTTCTCTGCATTTATCACATGAACTTTAGCACCCCGGCTTCATGATACTGGTTTCTGTTTCCTTCTTGGTCTTTGATGGAATTCTTCACATGGGGCCTTGATTTTTTTTTTTTTTTGTGGTACTGGGGATTGAACCCAGGGGCATTCTACCTCCGGGCTACACCCCCAGCCCTATTTTTTATTCTTTATTTTGAAACAGGGTCTCACTAAGTTGAGGAGGGCCTCACTAAGTAGTTGAGGCTGACCACGAACCCGGATCCTCTGGTCTCAGCCTCCCAAGTACTGGGATTACAACCATGCGCCACCAAGCCCGGTGGGCCCTGACTTTTAAATGCTTTTTTTTTTTTATGTACTGGGGGTTGAACCCAGGGGCGTTCTACCACTGAGTCACACCCGAAGCCCTTTTTATTTTTTATTTTGAAACAGGGTCTTGCTAAGTTGTCCAGGCTGGCCTCAAATGTGTGATCCTCCTGTCTCAGCCTCCCAAGTACTGGGATTACAGGCATGTACCACTGCGCCTGGCTAAGAGCCTTTCATTTAACAGAGGCGTGATGACCCAAGACTGGAAGAGAAGGAAGAGGCTCAGTTGAGGAGAAGCAGACGGAGAGTGAGAAACCTGGGGACCGTTTCTACAGTCAGGAAGGAACTGGCAGGTGGCAGGGCAGGGAGAGTGTGGGCCCCTGGCAAAACTCAGCTTGCAGTGAACGTGCAAGACCCTTTCCCTGGGGCTGAGCAGATACTGTGTGCTGGGTAGTTAAGCCACACTATCTCATTTAATCCTCCAGTGCCCTACAAAGGAAGAAACACAGGCTCAGAGGAGTGAAGTTTCTTAGCCATGGTTCAAGGGTTAAAGCCAGGCCTTGAACCCAGGTCTTTCCATCTTCAAAGCTTGAACTCCTGTGCTGGAACCTTCTACCAGAAGACCACAGCTCAGCTCAGCTCAGCAGAGACCAGGGCAGGGAAGAGGCAGGTAGAAGCCTTGCAGGGCTTCCTTTCAAAGCTCTCCCACCAAGGGCTCTAGGTGAGACTTCACAGGCTTGCTACTCTTTCCCTGGGGGCCACTTCACTGGTGGGTGGGAAGCCCTTACTGGGGGGCTGAAATTCCTGCTCCATGGCCTTCTTCCCACCGAGCCTACTGCAACCTCAGAGCCCTGACTGCAAAGACCTCACAGAAGAAAAACAAGCCACTCAATGCAAACACCCCACTTAACAGTGGGGATCTCATCCCATAGAGAAATGTGTACACATGGATACAAGGAACCTCTCAGCCAGGCTGCCTCTTGGGTAACACAGAGCTTGCCCAAGAAGCCAGCTTTTTTTTTTTTTTTTTTTTTTTTTGCTGTACCAGGGATTGAACCCAGGGGCATTCTACCTTGGAGCTACACCCCCAGCCCTATTTTTTTATTCTTTATTGTGAAACGGGGTCTCACTAAGTTGCGGAGGCCTCACTAAGTAGCTGAGGCTGGCCACGAACCCGGATCCTCCTGTCTCAGCCTCCCAAGTACTGGGATTACAAGTGTGCACCACCATGCCCGGCTAGAAACCAGCTTTTAAGTGCAGTGAATACTGAGGTGCTTCCAGCGACAACGTTGTCTCTAATGCTGGAGAATCCAAACACAGGGATTTAAACTATCAGAGAATTTAATTTAGGGAGAAGCCATATGGGTATAATGCAAATGACAAATGATTCTGCCAGGGCTCATGCATACCACCAGGATAGCAACCTCGAATTTCAGAAAGTGTAAGATTTTTCCAGGGGTTGTTGGAAACATAGGTTTCTGAACCTCCTATCCAGAGAGTGATTCAATAGGCCTGTAGTGTGATCAGGAATCTATTTCTCTCTATATTTTTCATCCCCCATTTTTCTTTTGATATTTATTGATGCATCTCAATTATACAGAGTGGTGGGTTTCATTGTGTCACATTTGCACATACATAAAAACATAATTTGATCAATTTCACTCACCAGTATACCCCATCTCCTCTTCTCCCTCCCCATCCCTTTCTTCTACCCTAATGGTTGCCCCAGAGGGGACTCATGTCAAGCATTTGCTCATAGGAAGACCATGACAGTTGTGCCCCTTATCACAGTGGCCCCAGATACCAGTTGGGTGTGTTGTAAACAGAGGAGCCATTCTTTGGGCCCCCTGTTCTGAGCAACCCCCCAAGAATCCATATTTTATTTTTATTTTGCAGTACTGGGGATTGAACCCAGGGGCATTCTACCTCCGAGCTACACCCCTGCCCTATTTTATTCTTTTGAAACAGGGTCTCACTAAGTTGCAGAGGGCCTCACTAAGTAGCTGAGGCTGGCCGCGAACCTGTGATCCTCCTGTCTCAGCCTCCCAAGTACTGGGATTACAAGTGTGCGCCACCACGCCCGGCAGGCACAGTGGTTAGGATGTTGGGGTCAGACCCATGAGCACTGGGATTCTTGTCAGGCCACTTCCAAGCTGTGCTGAGCCCTGGTTTTGTCTTATGTAAAGCAAGAATGGTAGAATCCCAACCTCACAGGCTGGGAGGACTGGGCAAGGTCATTGCCTTGAAGCCCTCAGCATAGTACCGTGCCTGGGACACATACCCACAAAACGGTAGCCGTACTGCACACTACTGTCACCGTTGCAATTTTCTAATACTTCCCAGAACTAGGCAGACTCCAAAGTACTGATCAGATAGTATTTGGTGACAGATAGGCTATTGCTGTTGTAACAAGCTGAGCGAGGACAGGGCCTGCATCGTGATCAGCACTTGGCAGGTGCCCAGTGAACACTTACTTAATGCACACAATATTTCGATGACCTTCTCTAACCCCCTCATTTTAAAGATGTGGAAAGCGAGGATCCAAGAGATTATTTGACTTGGCTACGGTCACACAACCTGTTGGGAAAAAAGGCACCTAGTGTTAAATCCACACAAAATTTACACAACACTTGATGCTTAAGATGAGTGAGTCATGGAAGAGTGGTTAAGGGACTAGGCTGTGGACAGTCAGATTTCCCTCCCACTCTGTCATCTTCCAGCTGTGGCTCTGGGGGAAATTTTTTAATTTTCCTAAGCTTCCAGTTCATCTGCAAACAGTGCGGGTAATAACAGCAGCAGCTTCACAGGGTCAGGGTGAAGACGAAGTGAGGGGTGAGGGGCTCAGTGCCCTCGAGAGCTGCTCTCCGCATTCCTCCATGACCGCCCAGGACGCAGTTCCAGTGCCTGGTGCACAAGGGAGGGTACGGGCAAGAGGACGTCGTGGGCTTTGCAAGTCTCACCTCGGGGACTGCTCACTGAGCTGGGGGTGGTCGCAGCAGCAGGAGGCGGTGGGTCCCCTTCCCTCTGGGAGCTCACAGTCAAGGACCCTTCCATGCCAGGCGAGGGGATGGCATTGTTCAGTGGGAGTGGCAGTGATGCAACCCAGGAACCATGCCCCTGGCATTTGCAGTCAGGAAGGAGCACGTTCACCAATTCCTAACCCACTCCTCCCACCCCGTTATCCCTGGCCCAGGGCGTCTGTGGATAGGATGGTCTTTATGTCTAAAGTTTATTTAGAATCATGTGTAAATTGCACCCATTTTATTTGGTTTAGTTTAGCTTAGGGAGGTATGGTGAATTCCAAGGATTAAACCAAACCAAACCCCAAACCAGGCAAAAGTGGACTAATCATTGTTCATAAGTCTCTAATCCTCTTTTTTTTCCCTTTGGTACTGGGGATTGAACTCAGGGGTGTTCTACCTCCAAGCCACACCCTAGCCCTTTTTATTTTTTATTTTTATTTTATTTTATTTTTTTGCGGTACCGGGGATTGAACCCAGGGGTGTTCTACCTCCGAGCTATGCCCCCGGCCCTATTTTTTATCCTTTATTTTGAAACTGGGTCTCACGAAGTTGTGGAGGCCTCACTAAGTAGCTGAGGCTGGCCGCGAACCCGGATCCTCCGGTCTCTGCCTCCCAAGTACCGGGATTACAAGTGTGCGCCACCACGCCCGGCCCCTTTTTATTTTTTATGTTGAAACAGGGTCTTGCTAAGTTGCTGAGAGTCTCACTAGTTGCTGAGACTGGCCTCAAACCTGTGATCCTCCTGTCTCAGCCTCCCAAGTACTGGGACTACAGACATGCACCACAGTAACGGGCATATAGATCTTCAATTCAGTTAAGACAGATAGGCACAAGAACCCAAGATGGGGGAGATAATTATTTTCTGGGTCTCAAAAAAGTTTCTCAAATAAAATTAGAAATCTATTTAAAATATATATATCTAAGATTAGACCACTGAGTGCTTGTTGTTCCTGGTGAGTACCCAACTAAGACTAATATCACCTTTCTCTCTGCTCCTCCACCTTCCCCACCTAAATGAAATAAAAATAAGATATTAGGTAGCAGAAACTAAGCCCCAGCCAAAAGCACTGTTGCTTGCTCTCAGGACGTTATTCCTGGTCCACATCCCTGATGCAGCCAGAGTAAAACTTTCAATCAAAAGGCATTCATTGAAGCTGGGTGTGGGGGTGCACACCTGTAATCCCAGTACCTGGGAGGCTGAGATAGGAGGATTATAGGTTTGAGGTCAGCCTCAGCAACATAGCGAGACTCTCAGCAACCTAGTGAGACCCTGTTTCAAAACGAAAAATAAAAAGGGGCTGGGGGTGTAGCTCAGAGGTAGAATGCCCCTGGTTTCAATCCTCAGTACCACACAAAATAAATAAATAAATAAATGGAATTCATTGCAGCCAGTAAGGACACCAGCTTGCAGAATCTCAGATTTATTTAAAAATCTCAAAGGTCTAATTTCCATGACAAAAGAGAAATTAATAATTAAATGTCTGCAAACCACATGAATAATACACCCCTATTTTGGCTTTTATAAGTTGGGCAGTGGGGCTGGGCACTTTGACGCAGGATCTCCTTGCTGTAACACTTTTGTCTGGAATTGACAAAAAATGCTTGTTGACTGCTAGCAAGTTACAATTTCATTAAATGCAAAGTAGCAGAAAGAAGAACAATCTCTCTTTCCCCCTTCCTATTTGACAAGCGTCTTTATAGAGATCACAAAGACCGCTCATCCTTCTTTGTTTTTGCCGAGAAAAATGCAACCAGCACAATTTTAAAATGGAAAATAGAAAGAGTTGTCAGAATGCGGTTTTACGAAGGGCCTACAATTTTTTCTTTTGGTTTACTCAAATTTCCTTTCTTATTTCCAAGCAGCAAAATATCCCAATTTCCATCTCACAAAAGCTTCTGTTTTGGAGCGACCAGTGCAGTTACTTCAAAACTTTTTGATCCTGATTTTAGAGATGACTTTCTGCATACCATATTTTAACAAATAAGCACATTAATGGGGTCTGACGCATTAGATGGGGTGGTGGGGGGAGAGGAGGGAAGCCAGTCCCCCTGGAAAGGAAAACAGCGGGGGGCCATCAGTTGTGAGCTCAGTATGTGGGCAGGGAAGAAAGGAGGAGTCTTTCCTGTGACCTTCAAACCCTGTGGGCTCTGGCAGAGAGACCTGTCACCCAGGCCACCCCCACCGCTGTTCCTCAGCCTCCAGACTGCGTTCCTATGGCTGTCAGTGCTCCCCTCCCCTGCTGCCCAGGTGTGTCCTCTTCAGCGCTATCCTCAGTCCTGATTTCCTCAGGGAGATCGTGGTCCTCCTGACTACCCCCAAACCCCCTGTTCATGCTATCTTCGCATGGAGGATCTCCCCGTGGCATTTCCCATGGGAAGATTCTTAGACTTAGGCATTTTTTGATTAAGTCAGTTTCCTCAT
The DNA here is from genome assembly GCA_004027185.1 of Glis glis. Classification (NCBI taxonomy): domain Eukaryota; kingdom Metazoa; phylum Chordata; class Mammalia; order Rodentia; family Gliridae; genus Glis; species Glis glis. The sequence continues at coordinate 20,204 of PVJS01001646.1, forward strand.
CTTGAGCCTGAGCTCCACGAGGACAGGAACAGGGCCAGCTTTTGCTGGTGCCCGACGCAGTCAGGGCCGAGGCACTGGCTTAATGGATGAATTCTTGGAGCAAACTTTTTTTTTTCCTTTCTTGTGTTGATAAAGTCTAATGTCCAGTTAGTGTGATTTTAAGCCCAGTCTGTTCTAACAGCGGCTCAGCATAATAAAAATGTGCATAAAAAATAGAAAAAAGTAGGTAACAAAAGTCCTGGTTAAAAAGGGATGTAGAAGCCCATTTTTCACTTGGCTAAGTTCCCGAAGAGTACATTTTGCTGAGCTTGTATCCCCAGTGTGAATAAAGCTGCTAATGGATTCAGTGATGTGCATTTTGTCATTGGTGATTTTATTTTTTAATTTTAATTTTAATTTTTTGGGACTGGGGATTTAACCTAAGGGCATTCTACCTCCGAGCTAAAGCCCCAACCCCTTTTTTTTAATTTTTGGTTTTGAAACAGGGTCTCACTAGGTTGCTGAGAGTCTCGCTATGTTGCTGAGGCTGGCCTTGAACCTGTAATCCTCCTGTCTCAGCCTCCCAAATACTGGGATTACAGGTGTGTGCCACCATGCCTGGCTTCATTGGTGGATTTTAATTCTAACACATAAATTGGGAGACAATGATAAGTAGCGGATATTGCACAATCCAGCCTATGTGAGTTTTCCTCTTCCCCCATTTCCTAGCGGTGCACATCCGGGACACCGACAAACCGTCCCATGCCTCATGTATGTCATCGTTCACCTGTGAGCATGTCCACTCCCTGACACATGAGAATGTGCTTAGAATGGTGTCTGGCACAGAGTAGGCACCTCAGTAGCATTATTTATATTACTTTTCCACTATAGGGCATACCCTGCTTTAAGAGATTTACGTGTATTATTTGTATCAATTAATTTGTTCAACAAGGCAGGCTAACCCATTTTACAGATGTGGGAACGGGATTGCAGAATGGGAGGGGCTAGTTTTGCCACCTCCTCCAGTTTTCCTCTAAAATGCTGCTTCTGTCTGTGTCCAACTCAGGCTGAACTCTGCAGAGGCCACCAGCTCCACAGGCGAGGCCGGTAGAATTGCCCCTTCACCTTCTGGGTTCAGAAATCTCTCCTTCCACTGGGCATGGTGGCGCACGCTTGTAATCCCAAGCGTGCTGAGGCTGACACAGGAGGATCGCAAGTTTGTGGCCAGCCTCAGCTACTTAACGAGGCCCTCTACAACTTAGTGAGACCCTATTTCAAAATAAAAAATAAAAAATAGGGTTGGGAGTATAGCTCAGAGGTAGACATCCCCCTGCCCGGGGTTCAATCCCCAGTACCATCACCAAAAAAAAAAAAAAAGAAGAAGAAAAAGTAAAAGAAATCTCTTCTTCCCGGTCCACAGTCTCTTTTGAGTTGCTGCAAATCTACCCAGCTGGGGCCACAGGGATGCTGTACTTCCTTCCTCTGAATTTACAAACTCTCCTCTCTTGAGTCCAAGGGAAGGCCAAATAGTGGGCAGCACATTGAGGGGGACCGCACTGGTTGGACTCACATTGTTCATCACCAAAACAAATACTTCCTGTTGTCGCAGCGTGTATAGGGACGACCATGGAGCCCGTGGATGGAAAAGAATGAAAGGGAGCAGCGGAGAGCCCAGCTGCAGAGCCCGGGCCTGGCGCAGTGCTTTCCAGGTGTTAAATATAGCCCCTGCGCAGGGCGAGGGCGCGGAGGTCACCTTGGAAGGCTTTTGTGTGTGTTAATTAGAGCTATTGCAGGAAACTGAATAGCCTTTTATGCGGAAGAGACTAGCGCAATGGACTCCCCAGGACAGAAACACAGTAGCCTTCCCGAGGAAGGGAGGCTGTGGAGACCAGTGGGAAGAACTGGGACTTGCTCTCACTTCTAGGAAGTGTGATTTTGGGTAAGTCGCTTAACCCCTCTGAGCATCATTTTTTCCTCTTTGTAAGAAGAAGTGTAGAAAACCCCTGTATGGGTCTGTGTGAGAGGGAACTGGGGAATGGCCGGGGAAGGGTTTGCACCCCCAGGGGTTATTATTAGGGATGGTAGACTACTACAATTCTTTGACTTGATGTTATTTCAGGTCAGGGAGGCTAAAGGTCATGGGTCAGCAGGAAAGCTGGACCTGGGGCTGTTTCCGGTGACTATCTCCCCGGGGTGGCAGGCGGAGGGAAGTCCTGTGTCTTCAGTGCCCTTCCTAGCAGCAAGATCTGCCCCTGTCCCTGTCACCCCACAGGGAGCGCCCTCACTTTGGGCCCCTGGTTTCTCAGTTCTGGGTCACCGGGGAAGCCAGAGTTTCTCCCCATCAAACCATTTCCAGACCACACAGGAGGAGGTGGGGCAAGCCACCGAGGAAATAACTTGTGGCTGTGGGACTGGGTTCTCCCAGAATTGTTCCTTTGTCTGCGGATTCCTCCCTGTTTAGCTCACAAAGGAAATGGTTCCAGGAGGAAGTGGAAAACTGTGACACACATGCTCACCTCTCCCCCCCCCCGCAAGATGGCAGCTGCTTCCGTTTTGGGCTGTCCTGCACCAGCTCCCTCATTGAAGGCCATGGAAGCAGCAGCAATCCCAGGACTGGCCCGGAATGGCTGATAGTAAATGCAGGTAGTATTTGCAAGCTCTTACGTGATGTTCCAGATGTTGTGCTAAGCATCTGGCACGGATTACCTCATTTAGCCCTCATAATGACCCTGTGAGGTAGGTTCTGTTTTTACCTGCTATTGTACACATGGACCAAGTGAAGTTCAGAGAGGCACAGCCGTTTGTCTAAAGACACACAGCTAACGGACTGATTCAAACCCAGGCATAACTCTAGAGTTTAGGCTTCCAATTGCTGCATCACTATACGTTCTAGCCTTCTTTATTGAACATGTCCTACATGCAAGAGACTGTACCTAGCACTTTTATTTCTTTTTCTAAGGCCCCAGGTGGACAAAAATCGGATATATCCAAATTCTTGCTTCATGCGGGGCCCTCATCATTGGCCCATGCATGCCTCGCTTTTATCTAGCTCTTATTTATGGAATCAGTTATTTTTGGTAATAAGCACCCACCAACCTACAAGCAAAAGGCAGCATCTCGACAGCCTCTTACATCTACCTGCATGATCTCCCCCCTGCCTCTCTGCCCAGCCTCTTCACCACCCTGAACGCTGACCTCCTCATGCCCATTTCCCCTTGTATATAGTTTTATTGCAACCAGATTTACTCCCCAAAGTATGCATTTACAACTTTTAGTTGCCAAGCTTACTAAAAGGGTTTAATGCTATAGATAACCGTTTGTAGCTTTTTTCTTAACTATAATGCTGCAAAGATTCACTTGTATTGCTGCCTGTCCCTGTGTTCATTCGTTGTGACTGTTGTATGCTACTCCACTCTGAGAATATTCTCCGTGCCTAATGCCCTGTGCCTCATTTAATCTTTGTAGCAACCTTGTCTGGTATAAACTTTTCTTTTTTTTTGTGGTATGGGGATTGAACCCAGGGGCATTGTACCTCCGAGCTACACCACAAGCCCTATTTTTTTTTTTTATTTTGAAACAGGGTCTCACTAAGTTGCGGAGGGCCTCACTAAGTAGCTGAGGCTGGCCGCGAACCCAGATCCTCCGGTCTCAGCTCCCAAGTACTGAGATTACAAGCGTGCGCCACCACGCCTGGCTCTGGTATAAACTTTTCTTATCCCAGTCTTACTGACAAGGAAACTGAGGCGCAGAGGGGTTAAGGAACTTGCAGGAGGCCATGGATTTCAGGAATGGAATCTTTCTGGCCACTATTATGTGCAGTGTTCTGGTGTAGTGGCGAAAACAGGCACTGAGTCAGAATCCAGGGGCTAGCCCTGGCCACACACTTACTGGCTGTGTGGTCCTGGGCAAGTTGCTTCATGTCTCTGACCCTCAATTTCCTCAGCATCAATGTGGGTGATTGTGACTGCTTTCCCGACCTCACAGGCCTATGGTGAGACTCAAGTGTGACCATGCGGAAGGATGCGAGAGGGCATGTAAACGGGAGTTGTTTCAACAGTGAGTAATCGTAGTCACACTTCTACCAGCAATCCTGCAGCCTGCACTCCCAACCAGACAACAGAATCCGTGTAGGGCTCAGGGGTGAGACCGCAGGGCAGGTGGACACTCGGGTCCCAGACGCCTCGGTGTGAAGAAGGATCAGAAAAGCATCAACAGACGCCTGAGGCTGCACTGATGGGAAGCTGGTATGTACTTAGCTTTGTTCTGTTCAACAGAGGTAAAAAAATGTTATCATTATTATTATTTACTATTTCTGACCTACTTTTACTTTCTTTTTTTTTGCGGTACCAGGGATTGAACCCAGGGGCATTCTACCTCCGAGCTACACCCCCAGCCCTATTTTTTTATTCTTTATTTTGAAACAAGGTCTCACTAAGTTGTGGAGGCCTCACTAAGTAGTTGAGGCTGGCTGCGAACCCGGATCCTCTGGTCTCAGCCTCCCAAGTACTGGGATTACAAGTGTGCGCCACCACGCCTGGCTCCTACTTTTACTTTCTGAGATCCCATTCCAGTGCTGTTCATGGTGATTCCTCTGAATGACCTGTCCTCTAATTACCACCTCCTGTAGCGACCTCAGGCAAGTTATGTAACTTCTCTACATCTGTTTCTTCATATGCAAAATGGGGATAATAGTAATACTGTCATGAAGATCTGTCAATGGAATGCTGCAGAATGTGCTTACAACAGTTCCTGATGTAAACCAAGATGCCTCTTATTATTACCTAGAATCTCCTTCACTCCCCAGAGAGCACACACTCAACCTCAGAGTTGGTTTAAATGTCACTTCCTCCAGGAGGCCCACCCTGCCTTCCTGAACAGATGAGGTCACCCTGTTCTAAGCTGCAGAGCAGATGGCTTGTCCAATGTCCTTCAAAGACATCTAAGCTGCGAACCCAGGAGGGCTCACACGCTGAGGGACTGTCACATTGTAAAGATTCGTTATAATTATTGATGCTGTTGTTGTAATTAGTGATTGTCAGGGGGTGGGACCAGGTATTCTAGGTGGAGTGCTACAGGTTAAGATCAGAGTGGCCACCTCGACTGTCTACCTGTGGATGGAAGACTTCCCTCCCTCCCTCCCTCCCTTCCTCCCCCCTTTCCTGCAAAAGCCTCCCAGTGTTAGCCCTAGATCTGGCTCCGGGCCAGGTCCTCAGGAATCTACCCCACAGGGGACAGAGCCATCTTGTGCGACGTGTTTGGAAGACCTCTGGGGTGTTTCCTGCATCCACAGTTGGCGTGGGGGTACAAGAAAAAGTTTATTAAAGGTGATGAAAACGGATGTCTTGAGTTTTGAAGTGCGCTGGACAAATGTCTCCTCTGCTTCTCTATTAGACTAATTCTATGCCACGAACTCACTTCCTTCCTTCCTTCCTTCCTTCCTTCCTTCCTTCCTTCCTTCCTTCCTTCCTTCCTTTTGTCTCCTCTGCTTCTCCATTAGACTAATTCTATGCCATGAACTACCTTCCTTCCTTCCTTCCTTCCTCCCTCCCTCCCTCCCTTCCTTCCTTCCTTTCTGAGATGGGGTCTCACTAGGTGGCCCAGGCTGGTCTCAAACTCCTGGGCTCAAGGATCCTCCTACCTCAGCCTTCCGAGTGCTGGGATCACAGGTGCATGCACCACACCTGGCTGATTAACTCTACTTGAAAATGGAGAGTCTACAGCTTTCTGCGGCTCTGCCCTTACACATCACGGTGAGTTCATCTTAGACAGCCTGCCTCAAGTATTTGCTGCACCTCCAGATGGCCACTTCTGTCCACTGTCCCCTCTTCCACTCTGGTGTGAGCTTCCTGCTGGCTTCAATTGCCCCAAATTGCAACACCTCAGAACCTCTTCCTGCTCACAACTGGTCAACAGCTACCCACCGACTTTCCTTCGAGACACAGGTGATGAAAAGTGCTCCTGCCTTCCACGCGTGCCCTGTGGCTTGTTCCCAGTTCCTCTGTCCTTCCACTCCTCCCCAGGGTGGGCATGCAAGGAGCAAACGTGTTGGAGAGGTAACCTGGATTCCTCTCGAATTTATTAAGAGAAGCAATCATTTACAAACTTGCATTTCAAGCATTTACTTAAAAAAAAATCGAATGCTTTTTATGTGCTGAGGCCTTCCCTGCCTGAATCTAATTGTCCCTCACTGGTGGATCAGGGATTGCCATCTCCCTTTTCAGTGGAAGAAACCGAGATGCAGAGGGTTAAGTGGAAGGAGTAGACCAATCCTTCTCTTTCTCCGAAACCTGACACGACCAGCCAAGGCTCTTGGCCTGGCCTTATCTGCCTCTATTATTAGGTACCATCACAGGCAGCACAACCTCTAAGGACTGTCAGCTCCCAGCGTGGTTAGAGACCTGGAGAGTAATGCCGGCCCTCCTCTTGGGAAAGGCAGGCAGGTTCTATTTCCACATGCTCCTCGGTGCTCCAGACACACTGCCCTGCTTTGCTGCCTGACCACCCTTCCAGGACTCTCACTGCCCCATTTTCTCTACCTGGAATGTCATTCCACAGGGACCCTGAGGTTCTTGGCTAAAAACTGTTCCATCGGCCCACTGGTTCTCTTTGATGGACCCTGACCAGGTCTGACCTCATGCCACAGGCATTGGTGACCTGGTCTCACTTTCTCCTCCACACTGGGAGATTCCAGGGTGCAGGGACCCTGAGCTTGCCCTCTGTGACCCCTCAGGGTTGCACCTGGCTGCTGCTGGAGGTGAGGAAAAACCATCGGTCTCACTGGCTTCCTGGCACAGTCAAGGGAGATCAGTTTTCTTTTTAGTTCAAGTGGAGCTAAAAAAAAAAAAAATCGCCCTTGGATTCATATCAGCAGGATCTGCTCTCAGCACACCCTTCAACAAGAATGGGCAGGAAGAGCAAATATTTATCCTACAAATGAATAAATCTGATTTCATCTTCAAAAGAACGCTTTAGTATAAATTACCATAATTTCTCCATTCTAAGCTGTTGTTGATTTGAAGATCTTTTTTAATGTATTGAATGACAGCTTTTTTAAAACAAGAAAAAAATGAAGATATTAGTGTATCAATTTTAAAGATATGTTCTGGGTTATTAAAATGTGTCTTCATATCGATGAAATAAAAACATATATGGTCTATTTCAATTTTTATTTTCTTTCTCTGGTTCTGGGGCTCCCAGGAAAAAGGCTTTCAAACTACAACTCAGTCATGATGACACGTGCGCAGGTATCAGTAGTGTGCCCTGGCCAAGTCCCAGCCCTGGACCCTGAGGGCTGCTGGGTAGGCGAGGGTACTTCATGGCTGCCTGGGCTCTAATGGCAGCCCTGGGCCCTGTAAAGTCAATGGTCAGGCATCTCCCCTGCAGAGATCTGTCTATGTGCTGCTGATACCTCATGACCATGTTAGTGGATCTGTGGTAGGTCAATGGGGAGAGGGGTGTCCATCATGTGATCTTAGGCAGGGTGCTGCCTCTGTGCCTCAGTTTCCCCAGCTGTAAAATTAGGGGCATAAGGGTTTGACACGTGGTTTTCAAGTACTGTTCTGTGAAATCCCATGGGATCTGCATGGCTTCCTTGGGAGGAAGAGGGACGGAGCGGGCTGTGCTCCGTGCTCCCACCGCACCCACAGCAGCTCTATTTCTTCAGATTTTGTTTGCCAAAGGACTCTGAGGCTAACAGTGATTTGAAAAAAAAAAAAACACTGGTAAATGGCATTCTTGGAGTCCTTCCAACACCACTGTTGAACATACACTCTCCTATGACTTGCGGACAGCGCTTCATTTCTTAGTCTGCACACACCCGCAGAATCCTTCTCACCACCAGCTCAAGGCAGCCCCCCACCCCCATCGCCCTACGGCCTAATCCAGGGGCTGGCAAACTTTTTCTGTAAAGGCCTTTGCTGTCCACATATGGCCTCACTTTCAACCCCTGGACTCTGCTTGTATAGTGAGAAAGTAGCCATAGAAAATGCATAATGAGCCGGGCATGGTGGCACACACTTGCAATCCCAGTACTTTGGGAGGCGGAGACCGGAGGATCTGGGTTCGTGGCCAGCCTCAGCTCGTGCACGCGTGCGCGCACACACTCTCTCTCTCCCTCTCCCTGTCTCTCTCTCTGTCTCTCTCTACTTAGTGAGGCCCTCCGCAACTTCGTGAGACCCGGTCTCAAAATAAAGTATAAAAAATAGGGCTGGGGGCGTAGCGCGGAGGTAGAACGCCCCTGCATTTAATCCCCGATACCGCAAAAAAAAAAAAGAAAATACTTAATGAACGGGCATGGCTGTGAGCCAATAAAACTTTATTTACAAAAGCAGGTGGTGGGGTGAATTTGACACATGGGCTGAGGTCTGCTGATCCCTGCACTATAATACTTCCACCTGACAGGTGAAGAAACTAAAACCCAAGTAGGGGATTCAAGGATCCAGGCTGTGACCCCCGATCTCCCAAGACTGAGCGCGCTTCCTCCACCTCACACTGCTCACGTAACGTGACTCTTGCCCTAAGCCGGAATGCGGGCATCTGGGGACTCCACGGTTGAGGGAATGGTGCCTAGCTAAGATACATGCTCTCTCTCTCTCTCTCTCTCTCTCTCTCTCTCTCTCTCTGGAGATCAGTTTTCCTCTAGGTTCTTAGAGGGCTATAAAAAGCCCCCGTGCTCGCCTCCTGCGTGGCACGCTGGTGGTAAATCCCTCCGGGCTGGAATGACTGCAATGTGGTGCCACATTCTGCCCATGCCGCAGCCTGACAGCTGTGCCATGAAGAAGAGCCACGCCGGGCCAGCTCTTCACCTCCACCCCCACTCGGGGCAAGGCTGGGATTCCCCAAATGGATGGTTAGGTGGAGGACAAGCCCCGCCCGGCCCTCCCAGGTCAGCTTCTTTGTCAATCCCAGGAGGATGAGAGATTCTTGAATTCTAAACATTAGAACTGGGAGGACCTTGGTGGAAAGGACAAGATAAAACACCGCCCCTGGGCTGCGTGGCTGTCCCCTTCCTTGATAGAGAGTTTCCCCTGGGACGGTTCGGATCCCTTTTCCTTCTCTTCTCTGCTTCTTCACTGTCCCCACCTTGAAATCGTTCTGTAGTTAGTTCTGTGGTTTACCTAGCAAGTCCTTCATGTAACTAACCCGGTGATGGCCCTCCAACATTCGTGGAGACGCAGCGGAGAGCAATGGTAAAGAACTTAGGTTTGGAGGCAGGCAGGGTTGAGTGAATAGATGAACTTTTCTAAAGACTCAGTTCCTTCATCTGTAAACTGGGGATAGTGACAAGTATCCACTTCATGATTCGAGTCAACATAAGTGCTCAACATTAAGTAGCATTTGACTGTCAGCGTTAAGCACTGGGAATACGATGCAGAAGACGGCCCTAGACATCAGGATTCATATATACAGAGAGCAGACATTTCAATCATAAGTACACTAACATCTTCCAGAAGCCCAGACTGAGGAGGGGGCCGCGGGGAACAGAAGCGGGTGCAGCTGGACGTCGCCACAGGCAAGTGACACGGAACTGGTCTTTTTCAGGAAAAGGAAGGGCACAGTCATCTTTCTGAACTCAGGTTTTGCCTCTGTCCAAGGAGGACAATGTCTCTGCTGTCCATTTCATGGGGCCATCGCCCGGTGAGGGGTGAGAGAAGTCATAGAAGAGAAACTCAGGGCTGAAAGTCCCCAGAGAGAGGACCCCAGGGGCCGGTTCTGCCTGAGGACACTCCCCATCACGTGGGTTCCTTCTTGCTCACAGCAAGCCCCCACGGAATGGCTGCCAGGTTTATGGGCAGAGGTGGTCCTGCCTCTGCACAGTATCTCTGCTCGACATCCCCGCGGCCAGGCTAGGTGAATACCACTGGGGATGTCAAAATGCTTCTCAAAGTTAACAGCCTGATCAAATGTGTAAGTGAGTGGCTGAGCTGGGGCTAGGATGTGGGAGTTTGGCTTCCACATCCAGACCCAATTCCACTCTGGTACTATGTGCTGGGATAGTAACTGGAGACCGGAGGTCACATAACCTGGGAGTTCACGGCAGAGGTCTGGGGGTGGGGGGAGGAAGGAGAAGCCTGAGAGAAATACAAGGCATCTCTGGAGGTGTATTTTGCACAAAGATTTTTCAAAGGAGTTTTTATAAGAGGAGTTTTTATATTACAGACTATAATAAAAAATTGCATGTTTTTTTAAAGTTAAAATAAGACATTTCAAGCTTTCATAGAGGCTACTTTGAGTAACAGACCCAGACCCTGGAGTCCCACTTAGTTGAAAGTGTGAAAAGCAGAGGTAGAGGAGGCAACGGGGGGGGGGTCCCAGAGGTGTTTGAGCAGGGTCACTGGTGATGTAAAGGAAATGCACGAGGACAATGGTGTCACTCCTGGGAGAACAACAGAATCCTGGGGGTGGGGGGTTTTTCAAAGGTGCAGATTCCTAAATCTCACTCCAGACCCACTGCTCAAATCTCGGAGGGGGGGGCTTTCAGTGGGCTCCATAGGGTGTGATTCTGAGCTCAACGGAGCTACTTCTTTAGACAAATAGGGAGTGGTCCTTAAGGCAGGCTGGAGAAGACTAGAGTAGAAACAGGAAGCTCCTGCAGGAGGCAACAGGATATAGGAGAAGAAGCCATCCAAGATCCATTTCCCAAGCATCATCAACAGGATCTGGGATTTGATTGTACAAAGGATGAAGGCAGAGGAAATGATGGATAATGATAAAGTCTACTTTTCTGTCTCTAAAATGAGAATCATTGCAATGGAGAATCCTGTTGCTGAACGTGGCTGTGTCCAACCTCCACTCTGTGAACTGTCTATAGTCACTGTCATCTATTTATCATCTCGACAGGCATTTATTGAGCATGAACTATGCGCCACCCATGGCACTAGGTGCTGGGAAAAGGGCTACAAACAAGAATAGCCATGTCCCCACAGAGCTCACAATAACAGCTAGTTCAGCCCCACAGCTAACTGGAATTGTGAAAACAGCAAGCAGTGAGAAGCACAAGCTCTCTAGGCTCCTGGAACAGGAAGCCATAGCTCGGGAGATAGGGAAACATTGTCTTGAGGAAGAATCGTTTGAGTAGAGAGCCAGGATGTGCAGGGGTGACCCAGGCGAAGGCACAGAGTGTTCGAGGCTGGAAGGAGCAAGTCCTGTGGCAGGAGACGCTACAGCAGGAGGCAGGCCAAGCCCAGGGCAGCTGAAAAGTGGGCAGAGAGCAGACAACAGAGGCCCCAAGGGCCACCACGAAGATTGTGGTTTATATCTTATAAACAATGAGAGGCCAATGAAAGGGTTAATCTTGATCAGATCAATAGTTTTAAATAACTGTCCTGCCGGGTGTGGTGGCGCACGCTTGTAATCCCAGTACTTGGGAGGCTGAGACAGGAGGATCCCGGTTCGTGGCCAGCCTCAGTTACTTAGTGAGGCCTCCGCAACTTAGTGAGACCCTGTTTCAAAATAAAGAAAAAAAATAGGACTGCGGGTGTAGCGCAGAGGTAGAATGCCCCTGGGTTCAATCCCCAGTTCTGCAAAAAAAAAAAAAAAAAGACTGTCCTTAACTGCATCAGACCCTCTTCCCCCCCAGATTCTACCCTTAAGCACAGTTGACTCACAAATCCCATTAAAAGCTATGATGTAGTATACATCTAAATAAAAGAGAAATGCTTGAGGTTGATAGATACACGCCTGGAAGTCCTGTTTCTTCAGCATGCAAAAGGGTCATGTCTATGGGCACCTGTTGAATGCCAGGGGCCAGTAGTCTTCAATCTACATATTAATGTGGTCCCTGTAGGAGCCATTCGGTGACTGTCCTGATCTGTGGACATATGTCCCTGTGTAGCTGCTAGTCTATGGTTGAGCACGTTGAGCTCAAACCAGCCCCTCTCCTCCAGGACTGCTGGCTTGAGAAGAGTCCCATGTTCCCTGTTCAAATCTGGTCTTGTTCACAAACACCTCCACTTCCTTCAGCAGCTCCTCACGTGATTGTGTTTTAACAGAAAAAGAGAAACAGGAAGGGTCATCTGATGTGGTGGTGAATAAGATAAGTTCAAAATTGGGTCACTCGGAGGTTGAGCTGGCCTCTGAATGGAAATGAACCACAGGCAGGAGGTGGTGTAGGAATCAGGGCCAATCATAGCTGATGACAGACCTCTGAGAGTAGAGAGAGGGCTGAGGTGGTGGGAGACCAGAGGAGAAAGGGTCAGGAGCCATCAAAGAAGACAGCAAGAAGATAGAGCTGGGCCAGGTGTGGTGGCACACACCTATAATCCCAGTACTTGGGAGGCTGAGGTAGGAGGATTGCAGGTCTGAGGCCAGCCTCAGTAACTTAGCGAGACCCTCCACAACCTAGCCAGACCGTTTCCAAACAAAAACTAAAAAGGGCTGGGGGTGTAGCTTGGAGGTAGAATGCCCCTGGGTTCAATCCTCAGTCACACACACACACACACACACACACACACACAATTACTTGGGTAAGTAATTGGTCCCCTCAGTTTGTAAAGTAGGAAGAATGACACCCAGAACTGGGAGGCTGAAATGCTCCAGTATCTGCTCAGCACCCAGTGCCTGGCCTACAGTAGGTGCTCACCACTCGTGATCTCCCATCTTTTCTCATTTGCTGTATCTTCTCACTTGCTCTATCTCTGTTGCATGCACACGCGTGTGTGTGTTCATGTGTGTGTGCATGTGTGTGTGTGTGTGTGGTGTGTTGGGGAGGAGGGCACAGATGGCTTGGTGTTTTTTTTTGTGAAGAGCAAGAAGGGTATGCGGAGCTGACGGTATTCAAAACCAGGACTGTTTTTCTGGACTGAAGATGAGACTGGAGTAATGATGGGTTCTTGGCAGAGGGTGGGGAGGGAGGAACTCACTTGGCAAGTTGCTCACCCATGTGAAAAGGGGGATTTGAAATTGATATTTGAGAGAGAGGCAGAAAATACCCTTACAAGAGGAGAAGCCAGACACCCCGGGGGTCAGTCAGGACAAGGAAATGGAAGCAGGGCCCAGCGACCAGCAGAAGCCTCTGCAGGGAAGGGAGTCAGGTCGTCTTCTGTCCCATGGGACACCTTATACCTTACAGCATGTGGTTAACATCCGAATGCTAGCCTACATGCATAGCCTTCTCCCGAGACATTCCTGATGAAGATACTGAAGGTCACAAAAGTTAATTATGTAATTTGCCCAAGATCATATAGCTAAAAGGTTGCAGTCAAAACATAAACCCAGGTTTGTCCTTTCTTCGAACCTTGCAGCTCTGCTCAGTCCCCAGCCTGGGCTATGACCTTGTAGCTGCAACAGTTTACTATAATAAAGAACTAGAAGTTCAAAGGTTCTCAACACAAAGAAATAATAAATATTTAAGAAGATGGAAATGCTAATTAGCTTGATTTGATGATTATGCCTTACATACATGCGTCCAATTATCACACTATAACCAATACATATGGACCATTATTACATGTCAAAAATCAATGCAAAAGCTGGGCGTGGTGGCGCACACTTGTAATCCCAGTACTTGGGAGGCTGAGGCAGGAGGATCACAGGTTCGCAGCCAGCCTCAGATACTTAGTGAGGCCCTCTGCAACTTAGTGAGACCCTGTTTCAAAATAAAGAATAAAAAATAGGGCTGGGGGTGTAGCCCGGAGGTAGAATGCCCCTGGGTTCAATCCCCAGTACTGCAAAAAAAAAAAAATGTATGTGTTCCTTTCAAAAAGATTGTGACAGGAGTAGGGTTCGAACTTGGATGTTGGTTGGGGATGCGTTAAGTCAGCCTGGGACTCTGCATCCTTGGGACAGAGGTGGGCGGTGAGTCCTGGAGGAGGAGCTGGGCTCGGGGTTAGCTCCGGGCTGCTTGGCCCGTGGATGCTAATGGGAAGACATGGCCTTCCTGATGTGGGTCTCAAAGCGGGTCCAACAGAGACAAGACCGTCAGAATGGACTCTTCCATCATCTCTGGGATAATAAGAATCTCGTTCAATGAAGAGCAGAGCATCAGATTATTTCTTGGGTTGCCCAGTAGATCTCCCAAGGAATACAGAATGCAGCACAAGAAGCTTTCCTCTCGGGTTGAATTCAACTAGTCAAAAAAAAGAGCTGGCAGTGAAGTGGAAAGGAGAGGAACCTGGGGGGAAGTCAGTCACTTCCCATGAGCCCAAGAGATCAGACCTAACCTTGGACATTAAGAAGGAACATTTTTAAAATCAAAGAAAATTTAGAACAAAGACTTTAAAGAGACGATAGTTCAAGGAGACTGAAAAGTTCACAAAAGAAGAATTATAATTACATAACCATAGTTAGTAGGTGTGAATAGATCTAATAAATGAAAATGGACATGCTGGCATATATATATATCAGTATTTTATCTGTCAGAAATGTCAGTTGAACAGTGATCTGATGACTGAGGTCAGAGACAGATTTCCAAGAGACATGCACCACAAAGAAACTTCGGGATACAAAGATGACTGTGACATATTCTCTGGCTTTACATTGTACACAATACCGTCTAGCTCAGTGCCTGAAACAGAGCAGAAACCCAAAAAGTATCATCCTGGTTGGACCAACTTACAGAGGGAGCGTGGGACATTCTATAAAGCAGTTTTATTATGCTGAGCCCAATTTTTAACAAATTGCAATTATCACGATAGCCGGCACTTCTTAAGTGGATCCCATATGCAAGGCATTATTTGAAGTATTTCCCATGCATTTAATATTTGTGACTCCAAGAAATAGGTGTTATCAGTATCCACGTTTTATCACCATCTGAGGACAGAAAGTTAGCTCACTTGTCCTGTAGAAGGTGGTGTTCACAGTCATCTGGTTTACCTGTGTGTCACCTTTACCAATGGCCGATTCTCTGATGTTCCTGCATCAGGAAATTCTGCAGGAAGGCATTCCGTTATAAGTGGTTTCTACGTGTGCTTTACTCACAGGAAAGCACACATCCTGTTAGATGAGGATGGCCCAGGTTGGCCCCATCCTCTAATCACTTGACCTTGATGGTGAGCTTTCATGCTATGATTGTGAAGAACATCTGAACAGTGTAACTGAGGCACGACGGAGGGCCCTGGGCCAGGAGCAGGAAGATTTGGCATCTAGGCTTGTTTCAGGGTGTGGGATGGTCTCCTGTTCCCACAGAGGCATCAGCAGCAAGTTCAGAGTTGGGACTTTGATGCAGACAGAGCTGGGTTCAAACCCCAGGTCTGTGTCTCACATGGGGAATGACTGCAAATTGATGTCAGTGACCTCACCCTGTTCTTACAGAATGACTTGTATCTCTGCAAATTCATATGTTGAAGCCCTAACCCCCATGTGACTATTTGGAGATAGGGCCTTTAGGAGGTAATTAAGGTTAAATGAGGGCAGAAGGGTGTGGCCCTAATCTGATAGGACTTGGTGCCCTTATAAGAAGAAGAAGAGACACTAGAAAAGAGGCCACATGAGGACACAGTGAGAAGGTGGCTCTATAGGCCAGGAAGAGAGGCTTCATCAGCAATCACTCGGACAGCACAGATCTTGGACTTCCAGCATCTAGAACTGTGGGACAGCCAGGTATGGCGACCCATGCCTGTAATCTCAGTACTTGGGAGGCTGAGACAGGAGGATTGCAAGTTCAAGGCCAGCCTCAGCAACTTAGCGAGGTCCTCCACAACTTAGTGAGACCCTGTTTCAAAATAAAAAATAAAATACAGCTGGGGGTGTAGCTCAGAGGTAGAATGCCTCTGGGTTCAATCCCCAGTAAAACACACACACACACACGCACACGCACATGCGCGTGTGCGAACTGTGGGCCAACACATTTCTGTTGTCAAAGCCAGCCATTCTGTGGAAATCTATGGCAGCTGGCACTGACTAATGCATCGGCCGAGCCTGCTTCCCTATGAGGTGGGATTCGTGATCAGATCTGCTCATAGCCCCCATCCCATGGGCCATTCTGAGAGAAACCACGTGAAAAGCTGTGCATGGAGACTGGCACCCCATAAGAACGCGGTGATTTCAGTTATCATTGTTGCTAATATTGAAGTGTCGTTTCCTCCAATACCCTGCACGATACAGTCCTACCTCCAACACGGTAGGCATGCACCTTCCCAAACAACAGAAAAGAGCGCACGCCTACCCGGGAACAGCGGCGCAACACGGAAGGTCTGCTAAAGTGGTTTTCTAAGTCTCATGTTTTAATCTTAAACATACATACCGATTTTATATTCTAATTCATAACACCGTCACATGTGCTTTAATTCATAAGGTGTTTGCAACTGTTGGTTAGGGCAGAAAACTGAGGATCTAGACAGATAACCTGGGCTGTGCACCCCAGCCACACAAGCACTCTGCTCAAAGGTTGAGACAGCCTTTGCGAGCCAAAACAGAATGGTTCCCCTGTGAGGATTTAGCAGTATTCCTTTTCTAATTGCCATTATGATTAACCAGCTTAAGGTATACTACAAAGGATGTTTCATCGTACTCTTTATTTTTTTGCGGTACTGGGGATGGAACCCAGGGGCATTCTACCTCTGAGCTACACCCCCAGCCCTATTTTTTTTTATTCTTTATTTTGAAACAGGGTCTCACTAAGTTGCGGAGGGCCTCACTAAGTAGCTGAGGCTGGCCGCGAACCTGGATCCTCCGGTCTCAGCCTCCCAAGTACTGAGATTACAAGCGTGAGCCACCACGCCCGGCCATTGTACTCTTTAAAGGACGGGTTAGCATGTGGAGCAAGCATAGAAGCTTCACTTCCTGCCTTGGGGAAGCTCAACTCCGGGCAGGGAAGGGAGACCATGGAGGACTAACTCTATACATTTTTTTTTTGGTAGTGGTGGGGATCGAACCCAGGGCCTCTCCTATGCTATGCAAGTGTTCTACCACTGAGCTACACCCCCAGCCCTGGACTCACTCCACATGCTGGAACAAACAGCACATTATGACAAGAGCTGTGGAGGAGAAGGAAAGGAGGCTGGAAGTAGAGGATCAGCGTCTGCAAATGCTCTGAGCACCAAGGGAGGCCCAGGAAGTCCCGCCTCCAGGTGAGAGTTGGAAGGCAGCTGCCTCAAGTGTGGCATTGATTGTGAAGCACTTAAAGCTTGGTGGATTATTTTCACCCTGTCTGTCTTTCCCAAGTCTGGCTAGGCTTAGGTGGGGATTTTTGTACTGGGCAGGGACAGGGTGCTGTTTGATGACTGGTAATGCTCTTTGCTTCAGATGTGTGTGGAAGGTGGGGATGGCAGGACTCAGGCCCGGGGAAGGTGCCTCTTCTCTCCTGCTGTTTTTCCTCTGGAAAGGCGTGTGTGTGTGCACCCTGGCCAGGCAGTCCGTTAACAGGTGAGAACTGCCTTACAAATCACAGATCAGTTGCCAGAGGGAGACCCCCCCACCCCTTTCCTGCCTGCCCTTAGGCAGGAAAGAGAAGGTGGATGGGGTATTTTGTTTTGGGGAAGGGTGTCTGGGTCTACCATGACCCTGTGAGCATGGTAAGCCGGGCTTTACCTGAAACAGGAGTGCAGGGGAGGTGACCCCTCACCTGCTCCTGCACTGTCCCAGTCTCCAGTGCCTCCCAAGTTCCTCCACCCTTCCGGTCAGGTCTCTGGTTTCTGCCCCCAGGGGGCCTCGGCACAGCAAACAGGTAGATGGGGGAAGGGTGTAGGATTATTGAGAGAAGAGGGAGGAATTTTCCACTCACAGTAATGTAAATAATACCAACAACACTTCTCACGATGGCACAACGCTCTCGCTGGTTTACCAAGTGCTTTCACACCTGTGATCTCCCAGGACCCAGCAGTGCGGGCTAGGATCCTGTGTTTCGATTCCAGCCATTGACACTGCCCCCATGTCCAAGCAGGCCACCTTAGACACACACGTCGCCCATTACAACGTCTACACCTTAGGATGCGCGCGGCCCCACCCCGACCTCCATGGACGCCTCTTTCAACACTTTTGTTAATCCCAATCTCGATAGTCCACACCACCACTTCTGCGAAATTTCCACCAAATACACCAAGCGTGCGCGCAGGCGCGCTCACACGGCCCCGCCCTCCTCCTCCCCAAGCCCTAGACAGCTGCAAACTTTGGTGTCCTGGGGCTTCTCCTCGGCGCACAGTAGGGGCTTCACAAGTCGGGTGTTTGGGGAGCATAACCTGCCAGCCTTATTTTACCTAGCTTCGTGGAATGGGGCGGGAGAAGCCCGATGTTCTCAGCAATCCCGTTGGAGATTTTTTTTAAATATATAAAGTTAGGAATTGGAGCTCAGGAAAACTCCCATTCCACATACTGGAGGCGCCTCGGCCCCAGCACTGGAGGGACTGACGCGCCCCGGCTGCTCCAGCGCAGGAGGCGCCCGAACCCCCAGCACCGCGTCCCCAGACCCTGCACGGTGGCCCGCGACCGCTCACCTCCGTCCCTCCTCCTGCTCTCCCGCCCAGGTCCCCGTCCCCCCGCGCAGCGACAAGTGCGGCGCCGCGGCGGCTCTTACCCCGGCCTCGGTCCATGGCGCCGGAGCCGCAGGGCGCGGAGGCTGCGGCGGCGCTGCGCTCGGGCCGGCGGGTGGCCGGGCTCGGCGTCCCCTCCCCCAGACAGGATGCTCGCCGGCGCCCCCGCCCCGCCCTCCGCGCCGCTCCCGGAATAGCCCCGGAGCAGCCTCGCCCTGGCCGCCGCCGGGGTCCCCGGCCCCGCGCGCCCGCGCCGCGCCCTGCTCCTGCGCGCCCTCCCGCTGCACCGGGCGCCGCTGCCCGGTCCGCGCTCTGCTCGTGCGGCCCACAGGCCTGGGCCAGGCGTGCTCAGCTTTGCCGGGCACCCGGCTGGCGATGGGGGCTGTCACCACGCAGCCCACTCGGATTGCAGAGACAGAACCTGTGTTTCCGGCGGTCACGGGCTCAAAACCCCTTTCCCCGAAGCAGCCAGCTTCTCCTGGCTTCGGGTTGATCTGCGCTATTCCGCAGGTCTTTCCTGAGCACCTTCTAGAGCCAGATCGTGCAGCGGGGGCTAGGCTGGTTCAGGTCCATAATGGTGTCGAAGAGGAGCGATAGAACAATAATAAAGATCTCCAAAAAAGAAAACCACCCAGGGAGAGGAGAAACAGAGGGTTGCTAAAAGATGGGCAATGGCGCGGGACATGGCCAACTTCTGAAGTTCCTCCTGTACTAAAGAGTGAAGAAATGCCAAAACAAAGTGGTAAAAATTGTGGATCATACAGCTTTAGCAAAAAACAGTGCAATATTAGTGAGTTCTTCTCAAGGTAATTACAGGATGTAGAACATGTATTGCTATTGCCAATGGGATCCAGGAATGGGATTTAAGTTTAAAGTTGTATGAAAAATGCCAATTCCTTCATCCTAATAATGTTTCACTGTGAAAATGGGTCTAACTCATTTGTAGACACCAAATGCCTGAATTTATTATTATTATTATTATTATTAATTATTATTATTTTATTGCGGTACTGGGGATTGAACCCAGGGGCATTCTACCTCTGAGCTATACCCCCAGGCCTATTTTTTATTCTTTATTTTGGAACAGGGTCTCACCAAGTTGTGGAGGGCCTCACTAAGTAGCTGAGGCTGGCTGTGAACCTGGATCCTCCCATCTCAGCCTCCTGAGTACTGGGATTACAAGTGTGCACCACCATGCCTGGCTCAAAGTGAAACCCGGTCCCTGTTGTCTTCCTGGATACCCCAACTCCTTGATTGGGTCCAGGCCACCTTGCAGTTTTGACTACTTTACTTAGAACATTCTGGCATTGGGAGCACCTTGTGCAAAGCCACAGAGGCAAGAAAGGGCCTTGGAAAGAGCATCCTGTGCGTTACTGTACCGAGAAGTTTCTCTATTGCTTTTATGGGCAAGTTGAAATTAATACTGTCTTTTCAAAATGGCATCGGTAGTTTGTTTAGTGTGTTTGTGTGTGAGCACTCAGAGGAAACACAGTATAGAGAGAGGGGAAAAAAAGGGATTTGAGTCTGAAAACTTGTGCATGGGCTCTTGCTACTACACAGTCAGTCTGGTATATAACTTGCTCCTCTTTGCTACGGGAAACCTCAGACTGACCTCCCAGGGTTGCTGGCAGGGCAAATGAAATGATGATACAAACCCACTTTATAAACCCTAAATAGCTATAAAAATGTGAGCCATTATTATTTTCTGAGTTCCTCTTTGTTCCTGCCCACTTTTCCAATTTGAAAAGGTCATTTTAAATTCTAAAGCAGCTAACCAACAAGTTACAAGTGGATTAAGTTTCCAAAGTTCACTGAACTCTGAAACATTTGGAAACCAGGCTACACATTGTAGTGAAGTTCCTGGGCTAGCCCACCAATTCTCTTAAAATGCATTTAATTTGAAATACTTTTTAAATAACACTATGAAACATTACTATTGTAAAAACAGGTGAAGGCTTTTGTAGAGTTTTTGTTTGTTTGTTGTTTTTAAAGAGAACTTTCAAAACCTTTAAGGACTTGGAGGTTTATTCAGAGAATTGGAACAGAAAAATAAAAAAGGAATAAGGAGAATTTACATGTTTCCATAGAGTGGAATTAACTGAGCCATGTTCTGGGAAAGATAAAAAGATGGGAGAACTCAGTCTGTGCACATTTCTGAGAATTAACAAAAAAGTTGCTGGGAAGGTACAGTGGTTCTGGTTTCAACAATTACCCATAATGCCCACCAGGTGGCAATGTTGACTAACTTGACTACAGCTTGGTTGCTGTCAGGAGAACTGAACTGGATGAATGAAGAGGCTATCTGTAGGTTAATGTACAGGAATAATTACATATTTTTCTATACTTTTTCTTCAATAAGGTCTATATTCACCACAAACTAATGGCCACTGTCCATCAGCTCACTTAGTCGATACTGATTGCACTATATAGGAGAACAGATGCTAGCAGAAATGATTCCTGTCTTCAAGGAATCCACAGTCTAGTAGAGGAGGTAGGGACGTACAAACTAAATTTAACAAAAAATAATTATGTGAAAAGTACTAGTGGAGAGAATAAGTGCCCTTGGAGTCCATCAAGACTAAGCAAGAATTTCTTACTGATCAGGGAGATGGTAATGGATGACGGACATTTGGTCGGGTGTCAACTGAACTGCAGAGGATTTGAACATGCAATGAGGAGATAACATTACAGGCAAAGAAAACAGTGAGAGCCAAGACTTAGAGATAGGAGACAGCAGGATGTGTCTGCAGTGCAGTTTGGGTTGGCTGGATGGCGGGGTATCAGGTGCTAAGCGTTAGAACAAGGGTGGGCAGGGAATTGTTGCTGTCTGGTTCTATTTCTCTGAGTATGATACTGGCAAGGATTTTTTAGGATCTGCCTCATATTTTCCCTTTCCTTCTTGCTCACTTCGGAGTTTCCCAGGTTTGCCTGGTGCTTGTCTAAAGAATTCTATGTGGAGAGGTCCAGCTCCTTAAGAAGATATCAAATTTGGTCCCAGTGAACAATACCAGGAAGAAAGCTTTCAACTCCCTCCTGCTCCCAGGCTTATGAAAACAAATGATACCCCAGCCTCATTCTTGGCTTATCAGGTGGAACTGGGAAACCCTGGGAATGAAAACTTCGGAGGTGAAGGGCTTTTTGTCCCAGGGAGAGAAACTCTTGCTTTCTGACCTGTCATCTCGCGTCTGGGGTCTGCTTCTGCCATGGCCACCAGACAGGCCATTCCATGATCTCAATCGGAGTCTGTCACTTCCCTCTTAAAAATATTTTATGGCTTCCCTTTGCCCTCATTGGAGAGTGCACATTCCTAATTACAGCATTCAAGATCTCAGGATACTTTGGGAAGAGTAAGAAAAACAGCAGGCAGGGCTCAGATTTGTTTGTGTTTGTTTGGTACTAGGGATTGAACTTAGGGGCATTCTGCCTCCAAGTTATACCCCCAGCCCTGTTTTTATTTTTATTTTGAAACAGGGTCTCCCTAGGTTGATGAGAGTCTCACTACTTGCTGAGGCTGTCCTCAAACCTGTGATCCTCCTGTCTCAGCCTCCCAAGTACTGGGATTACAAGCGTGTGCCAACCATGCTTGGCTGTTTTGGTTTTTTGGTGGCATTGGGGGTTGAACCTAGGAGTGAGCTACATCTACCACTGAGCTACATCCTCAGCCCTTTTTATTTTGAAACAGGTAAAAGTTGCACAGGTAGGCTGTGAACTTGTGCTCCTCCTGCCTCAGTCTCCCAAGTAGCAAGCGTTACCCATGTGTGTCATGGGTAATCTAGCTGCACACAGCTAGATCTGGGTTCTTGAGTTGTATCTGTTGCCATGTGAATCTCAGCTCTCCCATTGGTCTTCCAAGTAGAATTTCCTGTTTTCTTGCCTTGTCCTGGTCCTGCCCCAGATGGCCATGAGGGCAGATACTGGGTCTTAGTGATTGCTGGGTCCCTTCTGCCCAGCCCGGCACCTGGCTGGTAGTAAGTGGTAAGAAATATTTGTGAAGCGAGACAGTCAGTAAATGCTCAGGGACCTGTGAGCCCTGCCATTATGGGCTTCTCTTATTGCATGTGTCCTGGTGGTCCCGTCTGTTCTCTGGGATTGTTTTATTGGCTCACTAATCTGCAGAGGGAAATGAGATTGCAATTGGGTGTTCTGCAAGACATGTCTTTGTGCTCCTCAGCTCCATGCGCATTACTGTGGCCCTGCAGCTTCTCCTTGGCCCAGGGCCCCTCTCCCATGCTCCCTCGTGCAGGGCAAGTCCCAGAGCCCCTTGCTCGGAGTCTGCCCCGTGCTGGCCACTGGATGAAAACCTCTCTTGTTTCACTCAGCACAATGTCACCATTATAGCCCCTGGCCAGGGTAATGACACACGCTGCGGGTCCACACTGAGCCCTGGGAAGCAGATCGAGATCTGAGTGGCAGCCACTGGGAGAGAGTTTCATGGATGGGTAAACACTCCTCTGTCCAGAGCACCTTTGGGTTTCGGATCTCCACTTCCATGGTCAGCGGACACAAGCCCGCCGGAGTATCCAGAGGAAAGCAGCTTTTGTCTTCATGTCCAAGTGCCACATGAGGCCTGTCCCCTCCCTTTGGTCCTGACCCATGGAGAAAGCACCATGGCTTTTGAAGTGAGGCGCACCCTCTGCGGGCCTCCAGGGCCAGCGGGTCACTGCGTGGGAGCAGGGCCCAGTAACGCCGGACTGTGGCAAAGGAGAGCGCCAGCTCTGTCGGGAGGGCCAGGAGCCAGTCGGCTCAACCCAGGGCAGCCTTCAGGAGAAAGAACTCAGACATCCAGATTTTACTGTAAAATCTTTTTGTATTTAAAAATGTTGGTAACTGCCAGGCGTGGTGGTACACGCCTGTAATCCCAGTACTTGGGAGGCTGAGACAGGAGGATCTCAGCTTCAAGACCAGTCTCAGCAACTTAGTGAGACTCTCAGCAACGTAGTGAAACCCTGTTTCAAAAAGAAAGAAAGAAAATAAAAAATAAAGAGTGCTGGGAGTCATTGCTCAGAGGTAGAATGCCCCTGTGTTCAATCCCCAGTAAAACACACACACACACACACACACACACACACACACACACACCACACAATATTGGTAACTAATTCCTATTATTTTGGAAGGTTGTGAGAATCAACTAAACCTTCCCTTGGGCTTAATCTGGCCTATGGGCACCCCTGGCAAAAACCTGAGGGAAGCCGGGCGTGGTGGTGCACGCTTGTAATCCCAGTACTTTGGGAGGCAGAGACCAGAGGATCAGGGTTTTTGGCCAGCCTCAGCTCTCTCTCTCTCTCCCTGTCTCTCTCCCTGTCTCTCTCTCTCTCTCTCTCTCTCTCTCTCTCCCTGTCTCCCCCCCCCCCCTCTACTTAGTGAGGCCCTCTGCAACTTCGTGAGACCCAGTTTCAAAATAAAGTATGAAAAATAGGGCCGGGGGTGTAGCACGGAGGTAGAACGCCCCTGGGTTCAATCCCTGGTACCACACACACACACACACACACAAAAACCCTGAGGGAAGCCAGGCATGGTGGCGCACACTTGTAATCCCAGTACTTGGGAGGCTGAGACCTGAGGATCGCAGGTTTGCGGCCAACCTCAGCTACTTAGTCAGGTCCTCCACGACTTAGTGAGACCCTGTTTCAAAATAAAGAATAAAAAATAACAAACCTGAGGGAAGCTGTGGCTGGTGGAGGCTTCTGGAACTTCAGCCCAGCTGGGTGCTTGGCCCGAGGCCCAAGGCAGAGCCCACCTCTAACGCTGCAGGGGGCCTCCACTGCTCAAGGGCTGAGGACCTCACCTGTAGGCTGCAGGAGGACACCAGGTGCGAGGTCCAAAGTGAATCGCATAACCTGGAGCTAGAAGGACTGCTGAGGCGTCAGCCAGTCTGGTCCCTTCATTTGGCAGATGAGGGAACTGAAGGCAAGACGGGGAGAGGTGTCGCCTGAATTCACACAGTGCCTTGGTGGCAGAACCAGAGCAGTGGCACCCAGGGCTCAGACAAGTGTCACCTGGGCCACCCCTCCCCACAACTGTCACTCTGCTCAGTTTGTGGACCGCATCGGTGAAGACCGAGACTTTGGGATGAAGTAGACCTGAGTTTGGTACCCAGCCCTGCCCCGGCACAGTGTGGGTTTCCTCTAAAGAAGTTGTTAGACGTTTATAGAAATAGGAAGGAAATCTTGGCTACATACCCAGGCTGCCCCCTGCAGGAAGTTTGATATAAATCAACTCTGGGCATGGCAGATCCCATGATCTGGGCAAACCACAGGATCTGAGTTTGGGTGACGCTGAGCATCCAAACTCACCTCCCTGAAGCCAGGCGCGCTGCCGGGCATGCCGTCCAGTCCTCGCCTCTCTGTCAAGTAGGTGCTGTCTCTTCTTTTTTGTAAGTCCAATCTCGCCTGGTGTATTAGTTTGCCGGGGCTGCCACAGCGGAATACCACAGACTGCGTGTCTTGAACAACCGAAATGACTCTTCTCACAATTCTGGAAGTCCAAGATCAAGGTGCCAGTGGACTGTGTCCTAGCATGTCAGAGCAGATCAAAGTCCACCCTAATAGTCTTACTTGCCTATTTAAAAGTCCCGTCTCCAAATACAGTCACATTTGAAGGCACTAAAAGCTGGGGCATCAGCATATGAAGACGGGGCAGAGGGACAGTTCAGCTAGTAAACGGTGAGGCTGAGTTTGCACTTGGGGAACTGAGGCTGGCAGCGTGACCTTGTCCATGGTACTGTAATGTCCCTAGGGCAGCTTGCGGCGAAGGCTTTGCCACCGAAGCAGCAGGGAAAGAAGGGACTGTATCCATCAAAGTCCTTAGCAAGGTCCCGGACAACCTGTGTGCACGATGCCCCAGGAGCTGGCTAGTGGTCTGCCTGAGTCTTGGCCCTCTGTGGTGCCTACGGTTAATCCAGCTCGATTGCTGAAGAATCTGTTTCCTTTTCTCTGCAGCATCTTCAGCCTGCTCCCCTTTGCCTCTCAGAGGCCAGCCATCAAAAGGACTCCAAGGGGCTATAAGTCACCTTCTCTCCACTCACTTCCATCAGCCCAAATCATGATTCCCCAAGTGTGGAATCCAGGCTGCTGATGAAGACATGAGATCAGTTCAGATTGTACACAGACCAAGAGCTTTGGAGAGTTGTGCAATTCATCTGAATTTGTGTTGAAAACATACAACCAAGCCCGGTGCGGTGGCGCACACTTATAATCCCAGTACTTGGGAGGCTGAGACAGGAGGATCGCAGGGCCTCAGCTACTTAGTGGGGCCCTCTGCAACTTAGTGAGACCCCGTTTCAAAATAAAGAATAAAAAATAGGGCTGGGGATGTTGCTCGGAGGTAGAATGCTCCTGGGTTCAATCCCCAGTACCGCAAACAAAACAAAACAAAAACATACAACCAGTCCTACAAACTGTTATTTTCACTGATATTAAACTAGGAACATCATGGCTGGGTGCAGTGACGCACACCTGGAATCCCATAGACTCAGGAGGCTGAGGCACGAGGATCACAAGTTTGAGGCCAGCCTGGGCAATTTAGTGAGACCCTGCCTCAAAGTAAAATACAAAAAAGTCTGGGGATGTAGCTCAGTGGTAGAGCCTCCTGCGTTGAATCCTCAGTACCACCCACAAATAAAAAAAAAGAAATATTAGATATGAGCCAATTGAGAGAAAATATTTCATGAATAGCAGTAAGTAAATAACTCAATGACAATGGCGAAGGTGTGTTGGAGTAGGATAGTTCTCCCTGACAAGGAAGCACTGGGCATAGACATCACATTATTTTTAGCCTGATCTTCCTGCACACTTGGTTCTGATTAGCCCTGAGGACTGAGCGTTGGCAGTGGCCACTGGCCACTGGTTTCCCTTGTCTGTGTCCCTGTGCTGTTCATATTGGACTAGTCCAGGTGAAGAGGCAGAAGGACCCCTGGGGGTTAATAAGAGGTGGCTGCATCTTCACAGCCTCTGGGTTTTGCTTGTTTAGAATCCCACTCGAGGGCTTCTGGATGGCTGGGCAGCAGCTCATAGCTGCGTACATAAGCAGGTGTTCACCATGGCAGTGTCAAGATTTTTAGTCCTGTGAAACTATACATTTAAAACTTCAGCCCACATGGGGCATTAATGGAGTTGGCGTAATTCTGTGCTATTAATTGCTGTTAATTTTAGCAGTGCTTTTCTCCCCTCAAATTTTGCTAACAGTGCTGAATAGCAGCCTTTCCACTCCACGTGTGCCTCTGCTCAGCGGTCGGCTGCGGCCGCTGACACCTCTCACACTGGTGCCTGTGTATCTGGGCCCAGTACCTGGTGCAGGTGAGGGGCTCCTGGTTCAGCAGAGCTGGCTCCTTCTCTGCACCTGCTCAAACACTCAGCTGGCCTGCTCACTCCTGCAGACTGTGGCCAGCACACTGGCTTTCAGCTCTAACCTTCTGTGTTGGAGGTGGTTCTCAAAGTTGTACTCTGCATTATTATTATTATTGTTGTTATTGTTATTATTATTTTGTGGTACTGGGGATTAAATTCAGGGGCATTATACCTCCAAGCTACACCCTCAGCCCTATTTTATTCCTTTATTTTGAAACAGGGTCTCACTAGCTGCAGATGGCCTTACTAAGTAGCTGATGCTGGCCGTGAACCTGCGATCCGCCTGTCTCAGCCTCCCATATACTGGGATTACAAGTGTGCACCACCATGCTCGGCTTGTGCTCTGCCTTACTAATGTAAGGTTGCCCTTCATTGTCCAAAGGTGTTAAATGCATGGGGGAAAGGCCCCCTTCTAGAACTTCAGAAAGTTTGATGCGAAAGGTTTCTATCTGTAAAAGGCAGGTGGTTCAGGGCTGCGCTCTGAAACTTCACTATTGATGTGACTCTCTTGGGTAACTTGTTAAAATACAAATGCTGATGGAGTAGGTCAGGGTGGGGCTTGAGCTTCTGCCTTTCCTATGAGCTCCCGGGTGATGCTGACGTTCCTGGTTACACCACACTTTGAGTGGCAAGGCTTGGAGCAATTCTCCCCACATGCTGCACGTTAAGAACCACAGTGCAAACTAGACCGTCTCTACAACACCTGAATGAATGAGAGAGACCCTTGCAGACCCTCCTCATGTTCTGGCCCCTGCCTGCCTGCTCATCTCTTCTAATCTCACTTTTCTCTTCAGTCGCTTCATTCCATGCTCACTGGCATCTTTAGTTCCTCAGGTAATCCAAGTTCTTGCCCACCCCAGTACCTTTGCATATACCGTTCCCACCCCACTTTCCCTGGTGACTTGGTTTTCATCCTTTAGCAAGCATTTGAAGTGAGTTCTTTTCTGTTCCTTTCCATGGCTCTCTCTATTGTTTCTGTAGCAGTTAGTTTCACCTGCTGCCTCTTTTTCTGTTTATTTATTTATAATTTGTTTCTCCTCCAGACCAAGTGCATGAGGAGAGTCTTTCCCTGCCTGGCAGCAGATGCTCAATAAGTAAATACTTGTTGGGCGCATGTACAGGCAGGGAACAAAGGCACACCCTAGAGTATCCTTTTGCAAATTCTTTTTTTTTTTTTTTTGGCAGTACTGGGGATTGAACCCAGGGGCATTCTACCTCCAGGCTACACACCCAGCCCTATTTTTTATTCTTTATTTTGAGACAGGGTCTCACTAAGTTGCGGAGGGCCTCACTAAGTAGCTGAGGCTGGCCGAGAACCCGGATCCTCCTGTCTCAGCCTCCCAAGTACTGGGATTACAAGCGTGCACCACCACGCCCGGCACCTTTTGCACATTCGAGCCACGTGTCTGGAGAGGAGGTGATAGTTGGCGATGGTTCTTAATGAAGAATCACAGAATGGACAGTCAGCAAAGAAGCTACTTTTAAGCCACATCTCATTTTCAGAGATGTCAAAATGGGAACAAAGTGTCCATCTTAGAATAGGTGAAACCCAATGAGTCTAACATTTCTCAAATGGAGTTTATGTCAAATTAGTTTATAAAATATTGGGCTAGACAAAGGTAGCGAGGGACTCCTCAGGACTTCGGCAATGTGCACTGTGAGTCTACAAGAGAAGGGACAGGATGTGTTTTCTAACAGCACAGTGGTTTTGGCAGAGACTCTGAGAGCCACTTACTCAGAGCTCGCTCCTTTTCTGCTAGTCTTTTTTTCCCGTCAGGAGGGTGCCCATCTCCCACTATTGAGGCTGAAAACGCTCAGTTTCCCAGCCTGCACTGCAGGAAGGGCATGGACAGACTCCCTATTTCTGTCCAGCAGGACTTGAGCAGAAGTGGACTGAAGACTTCAGGGAATGTTCTCACAAGTAAAGACGGCATGCAAAGGGAAATTCCTTTCCCAACTTCTGATGTAGTTGTGTGAGGATATGATGCCTGGGGCCACAGCAGCCTCTTGTAAACATGAGGGGACAGGTTCACAGAGGACAAAAGTCAAAATACCAAGGATAGTGGAGCAAAGAGGTGTAAGGAACCTGGGCTCTGGATGACATCACTGAACTTCTGAATTTATGAACCTAGCATCTTGGGCTTCTGGTTGTGCAAGATGACACGTATTCTCACTGTTTAACCACTTTTAATAAGGTGCTTTTTACTTGAAGCTGGAAGGGTCTTGGCTGATAAGAATGATACACTGGTCTTTCCAGTCATACAGGCTGGGATCGACTCCTGGATCTACTGGTGGCAATTATGCGTCTTCTTCAAAGCTGCTTCATCTGTGAGATGGATTTATTAATTATGGCTACCTCTTGGGTTGTTACAGAGGCTTAAATGAGATGATGTGTATAAAGTCCTCAGAGTAGAACTTGGCTCATTGTTGGTGCTTAAAATTCTTTTTGATCACAGAGCTTTATTGGTGGTTGGAGCATCCTCTGCTATCTTGGGGTACCCTGCATCTGCAGAAAACAATCTGGATAATGTTGAGATGGTGAAGTGTCCCCATTTTACAGAAGAGTAACCGAGGCCAAAGGAGTGGCTGCTTTTTAGGTTCTTTTATTTCGAAAAAAATGTGCATGGTTCACCCTCTTCCCATGTCAATTATTTCCACTCACACTAGAAAGGCCAGAAGGACACGGGTTTGGGTTGAAATGATGTGCTTTTATGGGAAACAAAAATATTCAACAACAATAACAAAAGCCCTTCGATCCCGCAAGTTGTTAACCAGTGATAATGAGGCAGTTTCAATGACTGTGTCTGGCTGGGGACATCTCTCACAGGTCAGGAGAGTTGAAAGACATTGGCCAAAAAGAGAAGTTGCAGGGACATTTTAAATGAGAGTACAACAGACTTCCCTTCTCGCCCCTCCACCCATCACCCTTTCAACTTGCAGTTTCCTCCTAGTATACAAAGATCCTTCCTGATTTTGCTCAGATGCAAAAAGCTTCCAGAAAGCTCTCCTTGGTCTGCACCAACGGCATCTGCCTTTCCCTAAAGCCACAGACACTTTCTCACGCTTTCTCCTATCACGTTTTACCTTACATCCATCATGGTTGGTACATGCCTTACGAGACCCACTCTTATGAGGCATGCCCCCGAGACCAGGGTCGTGTGGATTTGTCCCAGTGTTCCCCTCCCCCTCCCCCATCCAGTGCACTGTATTCAGCAGGTGCTCAGCATCGGCAGGTGCTCAGTGAGGGTTTGCTGAAGTCAGTCCTACATTTGCCACGTCGCACTGCCAGCCACGTCATCATCGTCATTTCCACTTCTTCATCCTTCCTCTGTGATCTCAAAATGGGCCGGTTCGAGGCATCTCCAAGAAGGGCCAGCCCCCACCAAGCACGGCCAACTCAGGGTTGAAGGTTTGGTGAGAGGAGGAGAGCAGGTTAAGCTTTCACCCGTCCCAGGAAGCAGGAAAGGCAGCCACTGGGGCAGTCCGGGATGACCAAGCGCAGCATTAGCCTCATTTTGGAATCTTGTAAGCAGCCAGTCTCTCCAAGTTTCCCCATGAGGCCTGGCCAACTTTGCAGTGGGACCTAGGGACTGGTGGGAGCCAGTATGGTTGCTCTGCCAGCCCAGGAACCAGCAGCATCAGCCAAGAGCCTTTCTTTGGGGTGTGGCTTACTCTCCCTGGAGAGGGTGGTGAGAGCTGTCTGGGTGTTCGGTTGGAGCTATGGTGGGAACGTTAGCCCTGTGTTGTGTAGATCATCAGGCACATAGATTGTAATAAGGCTGAAGAAGACAGGCTGCAATAACGGGCCTCTCCTAGGAAGGGGGAGGGCACGGAGGGCCGGGAGCAGCGAGGGAGAGGGCGAGAGGGGGGTCCACGAGGTCCTGCAATTCCGCTCCTGCCAGGCGCCCGGCTCTTCGTCCGGTTCCCGGCTCCCTCGCCTTTTCTCTGCTTCTCCAAATCTAGGCCAGGCAAAGGGGCCAGTTGGAGGTGGTGGAAGGAAGGGAAGCACCTTTTTCTTTTGTTCTATCATGAATCCTAGATTTGGACAAGGGAGAGGTCAGGGGCAGGGGAAGAAGGAGGAGGGTTGAGGAGTGGAGGAGAGGCCTAGGCCCCATCCACTTCCGTCTACTGGTGTGATGAGTGGATTTGAAGCTCACACTTCTAACTGCGTCACCTCTAGAGAGCACTGAGCTCCTAACTGGGGTTGTAGAGAAAATTCTTTTTTTCTTTTTTTGGTACTGAGGATTGAATCCTGGGGCATTCTACCTCTGAGCTACACCCCAGCCCTTTTTTACTTTTTATTTTGAAACAGGGTCTTGCTAAGTTGCGGAGAGCCTTACTAAGTTGCTGAAGCTGGCCTCAAACTTGTGATCCTCCTGTCTCAGCCTCCCAAGTATTGGGATTACAGGTGTGTGCCACCATGCTGGCTTGGAGACAGTTCTTCATGAGCCCTCAAAGGCGCTCAGCAATTTGGGGAGATCACTGTGATTGTCCCGGGGGAGGCCCCTCTGGGGCCCACAGTGTGTGAGAACTGTATGTATGATCAGCATCAGCCTGGAGACTCGGGAGAGGACCAAGAAGCAGAGAGCAGAGACTTTTCCAGGCACCTTTTAAGGAAAGAGAGTTGGACCTTCAGGGACTCAAATTAGGACAGATGTTTCAGTATAAAAAGGATCCCCAGTGAAAGGACAGGGTCCCCTCAAATCCTTTCCCGGATCCCACAGCATTTAGAAAAGAGCAGCGAGGAGCATAAAACCCCTCGATGAGGTGGGCTTGCCTGGCAGTACAGAACAGCAAGTCTCGTGGCAGGCAGTGTGTCCCGTTACACAAGAGGATTATACCGTGCTTCAGTACAGAAAGTTTTACATACATCTTTATATAAATGCATCTATATGTAGAGAGCCTCTGCCTAGAATAGCCGGGCTTGCTTCTTCAGTTCATTTCTCTTCCAGAGGGCTAGCCGCTCGAACTCTGAGATGGTCATGCCGAAGACCTGGTAGAACTCTTCCTGGGACAGGTGGCGCTGCAGGAGGGGATGGAGAAAGCACAGCAGGAGGATGTGAGGTGTGGGCTGGTCTCTGCCTGGCACTGATGTCCCTGATGGGCTCCCTCTGCCTGGCACATCGTCCCACCCAGGGAGTATATCATAGGATCCAACATTGCTCTGCAGTTCATGGTTGGCTTTCCCCCTTTCCTGTCTGCCCTCCTTCCTTCCCTCCCTCCCTCCCTCCCCCTTCCCTCCCTTCCTCCCTAGCAGCCTTGAAGGTGTGATATGCTGTCAAAAGCTTTTCAAGTTAGAAGCATATGACATTTATTTATTTTTATTTATTTTTTTTTTTTGCGGTACTAGGGATTGAACTCAGGGGCATTGTACCTCCGAGCTACACCCCCAGCCCTATTTTTTATTCTTTATTTTGAAACAGGGTCTCACTAAAGTTGCGGAGGACCTCACTAAGTAGCTGAGGCTGGCCGCGAACCCGGATCCTCCTGTCTCTGTCTCCCAAGTACTGGGATTACAAGCGTGCGCCACCTTGCCCGGCATATGACATTTAAAGTGTGGCAAAAATGTTAACAATTGGTGCATTTAGGTGAAGGGTAGATAGATGTTCATTTTACTATTCTTGCAACTTTTCTGGAGGTCTGAAAATTTTCAGAATAAAACTGAAAATCAAGTTTAAAAAGAGAAACACATGCATATATCCTGCCTGCAAACTGACTGGATTCACTAAGCTTGTCTGCCTGCAGCAATTACATTAGCTAACTGGGTCTTGAAGGAGATTCAATTATGTATACAGTGACACAATAACTAGCCACGTCTCTGGCCAATTTGACTGTGAGTTATTGTTTTCGCAGTATTTCCGGAATTTCAAGCAAAGATAACTTTGATCATTGTGATAGGTGTCATCGGTTGCTGGTGATTGTAGTGATTTTCCCATACTTTAGGGTGTTTAATAAAAACAATTCCTTGTACTGCTCGTATCTGCTCGTGAGTTCCTGACTGCAATCTTACCTTTGTTGTTCTCATTTGATCTTTCTGATCGTTTGGAAAACCAGGAATCATTTTTATCCAATTGAAAGATGAAAAAAACTCAAACTCAGAGAACTAAAATTACTTACTTGCCCAAAAGGGAGAGACGAGAGGAAACAGAACTGAGACAAAGGTCCAGATGTTCTGATTCCAAATGCAACGTGCTCCCATAGCCTCTCTCGATCCACCCCATTAAAAAAACCCATCAACGTGACACTGACCAGATTATGTTGTGTGCATGTATAAATATGCAATGAATACCACTATTATGCATAATCATAATGCACCAATAAAAATATTTAAAAATCCACAAATGAGTCTGTGCATGATGAACAATTTAAAAAAATATATAAAAGGCAGAAAATAATATAAATGTGCATGTCCATTACTTAGGTTAAAAAATTATCTAGAGTTTGTCACCTTTGTTTCACCCATCTATTCACTTTGCAGAAGTATTTTTTTTGCGGTACCGGGGATTGAACCCAGGGGCAGTCTACCTCCAAGCTACACCCCAACCCTATTTTTAATTCTTTATTCTGAAATAGGGTCTCACTAAGTTGTGGAGGGCCTCACTAAGTAGCTGAGGCTGGCCGCGAACCCGGATCCTCCTGTCTCAGCCTCCCAAGTACTGGGATTATAAACGTGTGCCACCACGCCCAGCCTGCAGAAGTATTTTAAAGCAAATCTTAGACACTGTGTCAATTCATTCTTATATACAGAAAAATGAATAATTCCTCAGAATTACCTAAATACCCATTATAGTAAAACTCCCCTAATTGTCTCAAAAATGTCTTTTGACAGTGTTTTTTATTTTATTTTATTTTATTTTTTTGCAGTACTGGGGATTGAACCCAGGGGCGTTCTACCTCTGCACTACACCCCCAGCCCTATTTTTTATACTTTATTTTGAAACTGGGTCTCACGAAGTTGTGGAGGACCTCACTAAGTAGAGAGAGAGAGAGAGAGAGAGAGAGAGAGAGCGCGCGCTGAGGCTGGCCGCGAACCCGGATCCTCCGGTCTCCGCCTCCCAAAGTACTGGGATTACAAGCGTGCGCCACCACCCCTGGCGCTCAAAAATGTCTTTTGACAGTTGGTTTATTTGTTTTTTTTTAAATATATACTTTTGCCGGGCGTGATGATGAACGAATATGTATACTCTGAGCTCCTCGAGGCAGGATCAAGTTTCCCCTCTAAATGCTGCTTGTTGAACTGGCGCAGGGGCTCAGGCAGTGCTCCCAGCCCGGTGGTCTTAGCTGTCTACACTTCAGACATTTGGGAGCTTTTAATAAAATACTAAAGCCTGAGCATCTTTCCATATTATGATTTAATTGGTCTGGGGTGGGGACCCTGTATGATAAAAAGCTACCTGGGTGATTCTGATGTTCAGGGAAGACTGAGCCCCACCCAGCCTGAGCTTCTAGGAGAACTTGGAGGTGTTTGTATC
Source organism: Glis glis (assembly GCA_004027185.1). Classification (NCBI taxonomy): domain Eukaryota; kingdom Metazoa; phylum Chordata; class Mammalia; order Rodentia; family Gliridae; genus Glis; species Glis glis. The sequence continues at coordinate 54,407 of PVJS01001646.1, forward strand.
CCTCCCCCTGGCTTCACTGAGTGGCCCTAGGAGCTGTCCCCTTCAGCACCAATGGACACTCACTTGGGGATGTGAAAGGAGGAGGTCCTAGTAATAAATGTGGGGAGAACTGTCCACCTTCTCAGCCTGCTAACCTAGCATACTAGAGCCAGAACACAGAGCTTCCCCTCCTTCTGCCTCTACCCTCTACCCTCGGTGAATTCCTCAGCATCAGGCAAAGGTGGCTCATCTGCTCTTCCCTATGAGCACTGAGCCTCCTCTCTTAGAAGCCTGCGTTCCTGTCTCTTCCAGCCCTGGCCCTGTGGTAGAAGACAGTCTTTGCCCCTTGGAGGCTCAGGGTCAGACAGAGGAAATGACTAAGTAGATGATCTGATAAAAGGAGAGTGAGAGGTGCTTAATCCACACCCTGAATACAGGTGGGGGGGGTAGGGGAAGAAAGAGGCTAGTGGTCCATCCTGGGGGAGGACTGGAGGAGGATTTGGAGCACTGCGATCACTAGTGTGGGGCCCTGAGGAGTGAGGAGGCTCACAGGATGGGAAGGGTGTTCTAGGGAGAGGGAAGGGCAGGCAGAGGCACAAGGAATGCTGGACACCACGTCGGTCCACAACTGTGCCTTGTCTTTACTGTTTCCCTGCTCATTATGCTCCCCCGTCTCTCCATCCAAACCCGACCTGCTTTCCAAGTTCATCCCAGTCCTCCTTCTTCCTGTAAGCCCACACAACCAACCCAGGCTTTAGTGCTCTTCTCTGAGTAGCCCCAAGCTAACATCTATCCAGTGCTTAATACTCTGTCCATTGCCAGACTCTGAGCTCAGGGTTTGGTGTGTCGCCCATTCACTTCTCTCAGCAGTGCGAGGGAAGCATGACCCTTCCCCCGCACTGTACAAGGAGAAAACGAAGAGTTTGGTGAGGCTGTCACTTGGCCAAAGCTGCCCACCTAGTGACGGCAGAAGCTTGGGTGAAGCTGGGGAACCTGGACTTGTTCATGCTCAGCCTTCTCTGCAGTGCTGCCTCCCCATCCCCCCTCCATCAGGAACACCAGCTGTATGTACAGTCCTGAGACTGCAAGCCCCTTGAGGGCAGGGACCAAAGCTAGCTCTCCTCCTCTGTCTGTAGAATACCAGCACCAGGCAAAGATGGCGGCTGCTGTGCACCACGGCTGCAGTGCAGAGCTGCATGGAGCAGGCCTGGGCTGCGGAAGCTGGCTCACATCTCTGCCTTTTCAACAAGCTGCGGGGCCTTAAAGGCATCGTTTCATCTGTCCACCCCTTCTGAGCCAGTTGGACTGGGTAATGTTGGAATTTCTTCAAACCCAAAGGCTCCCATCAGTTTGTTAGACTGACCTCTAAGCGTGTCCGGTCCACATCCTTGGGCAGTCGGTTTCTTCCTCTCGTGGTCACCAGCAGCAGTTCGTACGGGTAGATCTAAGGAGAAAGGTGGGGGGTGTTTCTGGTGGGCAAGGGTGGCAGGCTTGTCTCTTTCAGCCATAATTTTTGTCTGGGCTGCTTCCTCTATCCAGAGAGGGCCAGAGGTTAAGTCTGAAGGGAGGATGGGTCTCCTTGCCTTTGGGTTGCCTAGCAAGCTCAAGGCACCTTCTCACAAATGGCAAAGCCCCACAGAGTCCCCTAGAACTGCTAGGGGCAAGTCTGGTGGCATTTGACATTACTGGGGTACAAGGGCTCCTGACTGTAAGTGTGTAGTATCTGTTGGTAAGCCACCAGGGTGTCCGAGGACCGGGGGGTTGGTCCAATTTCAGTGGGCCGAAGACCTAGGGCAGGATGCAGGGAAAGTGGGCCAAGAAGGGATAGGAAATGTTGGTCTTGCGAGGACCCTTGGGGTTTTCATCTATGTTCCCTTCCCTGCATGGATGGTGCTGGCATCGTCTTGCTGGTCCCCAGTGTAGTGACTCCCAGCATCCCGGAGACCGCCAGGGCCTGTGTGTCCTTTACCTTGTACTCTGCAGAGAGAAAAGAGACATGCACAGAGTAGAACCCGCTGCCCCTTGCTTTGCACCCCTCCAGCGGCCGCTGGCTTAGTCTCTCTGGCCCCCATGCACTTCCTGCTCTTGACCCTCCAGAGACCCCGTCCTGGCTGAACCTACCATGGAGGAGAGTTGCGGCTACTGGGCGCGTGATGGATAGCTGGAGATAGTGGGTGGGCTGATCTTGAGATGGTTTGAAGGGAAATAGCTTTTGAGATATTTAGAATAGAAATAAGGAGAATCTGAGATAGTAAAGCAGAGGACACAAGCAGCCATCCTCTGGGGCAAATCGTCCAAAGTGCTGAGATGCCTGCGTGGAGGAGCTGGTGGGGGATGGCGTGGGAGATTCCCGGAAAGAGCCTGAAGTTCAGGGAATGTTTTCTGGGAACAGTGTGCATTTGGCTCCGAGTATTTCCCTCCCCTGGGCTGGCAGGCGGCTCTAGCTCAGCAGTACGGGGAGCTTGGCACTCTGTGATGGCTCTGGGAACCCAGATGGGACAGATGGCCTAGAGATGACCCAAGGCCAGGGACTTGAGAGGTGGAGGGAGGAGCCGGGGGAAGGAGGGAGTGGAAGTGAAAGGGAGTGGGAACTCGGGGCTTGGACAGAGCCCAGCATGGGGACAGAATCTGCAGCAATTGCTTGCCAAAGGTCGAGCAGCAGTTTTAAGCAGCACATCCGGAGTCCCAGGAGGGGCCTCCTCCCGTCCTCCCGCACCCCAGCCAGGCCGTGCTCACCTCGCATGCCCCAGTTGACTGCATTCATGCTGTCGTAGTGGAAGAGGTCTGCGCTGGGTGTCTGCAGGGGAGACAAAGCCAGGGCTGGCCTGAGATAAGCCCACCTCTGCCTCCCGGAAGCACCCACCCATCTCTAGAACATGCAGGACACTAGAAATCCCACTGGAAATCCAGGTTGGGTCACGTGGCACATTGGCTGGAACCCTCTGAAGCCCCCGCCCAGTGTGCAAGGCCCTAATGACGCTCCTGTCTGGCTTCTCCACACTCCCTCCAACCTGGTCGTGTGGCTCAGGATCGCTGCACCCTCCTTATTGGTGGACTTAGACCTTCACTGCCCTGAATCCAGATGGCTCTTGAAGGTCTTCAAGTGGCAAGGTTCCTCCCTACACTCAAGCTTTTGTTTATACTCATCCCCTCTGACCCCCGCCCCCTGCTTTGTGTTCTTCTAGAGCTTCTAACCACCTGACTTCATGTCACACATTTTCTTTTTTTTTTTTTTTGCGGTACCGGGGATTGAACCCAGGGGCATTCTACCTCCGAGCTACACCCCCGGCCCTATTTTTTATCCTTTATTTTGAAACCAGGTCTCACTAAGTTGCGGAGGGGCTCACTAAGTAGCTGAGGCTGGCCGTGAACCCAGATCCTCCAGTCTCCGCCTCCCAAGTACTGGGATTACAAGCGTGCGCCACCACGCCCGGCTTTCACACATTTTCTTGTTTATTGTCTGTCTCCCAACTAGAATGTGAGCTTTACAGGAACAGTGACGTCATTCAGGGCAGGGTCACCAGCTCCGGGACAGTGCCTGATACTTAGTCGGTGTCCAACAAATCGATGTCCATCTCAGTGTCCCTGCCCTTTGCCCCCATGACTTGTCCCGCCACACGTCTTCTCCTAGCGCCAGCAAGATATTTTCATTCCCTTTCAGCCTTTAAACCGGCTCGCGGCTTATATACAGTTTTTATGTCACAGACTGCCAAAGCGCTCAGAAGACGACGTGCCAGGTGAGAGGCCACTGGGCCATGGCTGTCGGGTGTGGGTTGTGGGGTCAGCTGGCCTAGGCTTGAATCCTGGCTCCACAGCTTACTGGGTGTGAGAACCTGGAAAGGTCACCCCACCTCTCTGTACCTCCATTCCTGCATCCAAAGTAGGGTTAACACTGGTAACTGCCTCCTCTGGGCTGTGAAGGCAACGTGAGCTGGTGCTTGAAAGCTCAGGTCCCAGCCCCTCCCCCGGGGGCCCTTTTCTCACAAGGGTCACAGGGGAGGGGAGCGAGTCATCCCTGTGGGGTTCTTTCAGTTAGCTCACCTCCAGCCCTAAGGCCATCCCCCCCCACTTCACCCACATGTAGCTACTGCAGTAATAAGCTGTCACGCTTGTAGGCATCTTGGGGGTAGGGTCCCCCAGCACGGCCCTCTTACCCTGTGCAGCCCATTTCTCCTGTAGGCAGGCAGGGAGGCAGATTTGGAGATGAGGGGATCTGAAAAGAAGGAGCCAGGGCAATTACCAGGAGCCCTACGCCACGGGCCACTCTCCCAGGGGTCATCTGGCTACAAATGGCCACTATTACTCCCAACCCAGTGGGCAGGGGCGGGAGCCCGAGGCCACCAGTTCTTCCTGGTGCCCTCCAGACCCACAGCCTGACCATCAGGGATGCCTCACCCTGGCAGAATTCTAGGCCCACCAGACGCACCCCTCCCCCCATTCTTTTGGCCTTGATCTGTACACATCTGTCCTCCTATGATGGAGCCTGTGTTCTGGCCACAGGGTGACTCTGGGCAAAGGCCCTGGAATTGGAGTCATGCTCAGAAGCGGACAGCCAGGCTCCCCGGTGGCGGGAGCTGCTGGACACAGCAACCTGGGTTCTAGAGCCCCACGCCGAGGCCCACGATCTGACAGCTCCAGTGGGGTGGGCTGTCTGAGATCAGGACCATGCCGAGATAATCACACCGGATGGCCACCAGGGATATGGGGAACTGTCTTGGCTGAAAGTAGGGCAGGAAGAACATACCGCTGTCAGCCAGGTAGTGCGAACGGGGGGCTGCAGGAGAGAAAAGCTGAGGTCAGGGTTCATGGGACAGACAGACATGGTAGACGGTTCATGGGGACAGAGACATGGCTCTCATGCTTTGCTGTCCTGGCTAGTGGGGAGGAGGAGCCTCCTTTCCCATCGGTGCGTTTTCACCTGTTGCACCCATAGCCCCTCCTCCCTTTCCTGCCAGCTCACAGCCCAGCACCTAGTGTGGTCTAGGTGTTCTGGGGTATTTGTTGCACAGATGTGGTTGAACAGAGGTAATTTGGGCCTCACACAGGGTAGGCAAGTCCTCTATCACTGAGCCACACCCCCAGCCGACAGAGGTGAATTCTGAGCAGCCTTAGTGTACTGCACAGAACCTGGAACCAGGAGTAGAAAATAGTGTCCCTCAGTGGTCAGACAGGGAACTAGGCTCATCAGTTCACTGCCACTGCCATCAGCAGACACATAACTTCAGATGAGTAACTTGATCAGGCTTTGGTTTTCTCATCTGTAAAATGGGAGTGATAATGTCTCTTCTACAGGGTGACTATGAAGAATATATAGCATAATACAGTAACATACACATATGGCGCATATGAACACACCATGGAATTGGCTTCACCACCACCACCACCCCACCACCATCTTCAACTGCACCAAGATCAAGTGCAAAGCCAGGCGTGGTGGCACACACCTGTAATCCCAGTACTTGGGAGACTGAGGCAGGAGGATCGCAGGTTCAAGACCAGCCTCAGCAGTTTAGTGAGACTCTCAGCAACCTAGTGAGACCCTGTCTGAAAACTAAAAACAAAATGGGCTGGGGTGTAGCTCAGAGGTAGAACACCCCTGTGTTCAATCGCCAGTACCACAACCTCCTCCCCAAATGTGCAGCAAGGTGAAGAAAGAAAAGCCCATGGTCTTAGGGTCACTCCAACTTGGGTCCTACCCTGGCTTAGTCACTTACTTGATTTCTGACCTTGGGCAAGTGACTTAGTCTCAGTTCTCTCATTTATAAAGTGAGTGATTAGTATTCTCGATTTTGCAGGGATTCATAAGGACCAGGAGTGATAACATACCTACAAAAGCCTGGTGCACAGGGGTATAATGAACGATTACCTTCTACTGTCCATCAAGTATTGATCTGAGATGGGATTTCCTGGCAGGACTGAGTCCCACAGGGTAAGAAAAGAGGCAGACAGAGCATGTGTGTGAGCCCAGAGACACAGGGGAGGTTGCCGTGCGAGGCTCTCACAGTGGAGTGCTTGCATGCGGCCTCTGTTTGTATACCTCCAAGTGATGGGAAGCTCTGCACCTCAGAAAACAGACCCCTACATCCTCGAGCCATTAAGACTATGGTATTAAAAAATGTTTTTCTTTACACTGAACCTGATTGGAAAATCTCAGCTTCAGATGGCCCCAAGAAGTGGGATGGCTGCTCTGGGCAGAGCAGGGTCTCATTTGGTGCTACATCCAATCCCTTGCCAAAGCTATGTTCTAGACCCAGGGGTGGGGCCCAGAAGGGGTGCCAAGATGAAGGGAAGCAGGACCGCCTGGGGAAAGCGTCGTAGCAGCCTCTTTCTATTCCTTGTTTAGCCCAAGGGATTGAGTTTGAGGCTTTCCGTGTTCCCACCAAACTTTCAGGAAGGAGAGCTGATGGAGAGAGCTCCAGCTCTTATAAACTTATTGATCTTGGTCAAGTTACTGAGCCTTCTGTGCCGTAGGTCCTGGCTCTAGTATGTGGGGGCTCCTACGGCACAGGGCTGATGGGAGGAAGAGGAGGATGCTCGTGCCTCGCAGGAGCCTGGTGCTTACAGCCATTGAGGGACATCTCATAGCCGGCTGTGTGCAGGGCCTCCCGGCTGCTGGCAGAGCTCCGGGGAGGGGTCCAGGGATCGGCGTAGGAGCTCGACCGGGCCTTCATCTCCTCCTTCAGAATCAGCCGGCCAATTCCGCTCTGGAGCTGGAGATGATGGTAGAAGGAAGAAAGGACACTGGGGAAGCTGAGCCATTGGAGCCTCCAGAGAGAACCACGGGCATTCTTGCCTCCCTGGAACTCCTTCATCCCGGGAGCCCCCACATTTTCCTTTGGGACTTCATATCTTTCCCAAGTAGTCCTGAGGTCTGGTTGAGGCTCTAGAGGCTGGCACAAAAAAGCAGGTCTGGCTGGTGACAGGACCACATTGCCCTGGTCACAGCGACTGGTTCAACGATGGATAGGCAGCCATCATTTCTTTTTTAATTGAGGTGAAAATCATATAACTTAAAACAAATCATTCTGAAGTACAGTCATCCCTCAGTATCCACAGGGATTGATTTCAGGGCCACCCCACTCCCCATATGCCCAAATCCTCAGCTGCTCAAGTCTCTTAGATAAAATGATGTAGTATTTGCACACAGTCCACACACATCCTCCTGTGTACTTGAAATCATCTCTAGATTACTTCAATACTTATACGATAGAAATGCGATATAAGAGCTGTCATACTATATTGTTTAGGGAATAATGACAAAGAAAGTGGTCTGTACATGTTCAATACAGACACAGTGCTTTTTCAGTTTTTTTTTTATCTGTCGTTAGTTGAATCCACGGATGTGGAACCTGCAGGTATGGCAGGCCAATTGTAAACAATTCAGTGGCATTTAGTAAATTTACAACGTAGTGCAAATACCACCTCTCACTTGTTCCAAAACATCTTTATTATCCCCAAAGGAGACTCTGTACCTATTAAGCAATCACTCTTCATCTCCCTCTCCCCTCCAGCCCATGGTAACCACTAATCTATGTTATGTATCTATGGATTTGCCTATGTTGGATATATTAAATAAATTAAAACATACAATATGTGGACATTTGTTCCTGATTTCTTTCCCTAAGCACTATATTTTCAAGGTTCATGTGCATTGTGGCACATATCAGTACTTCATTCCTTTATATGGCTGAGTAATATTCCATTGTATGGATATACCACAGTTTGTTCATCCATTTGTGAGTTGGTGGGCATCTTAGTTGTTTCCACCTTTTGGTTATGGTGAATAGTGTAGCTATGAGCATGTATATGCATATACTTGTTTGAGTCCTTGTTTTCAATTCCTTGGGGTATATACCCAGAAGCAGAAGTGCTGGGTTCTATTGTAATTCCATATTTAACTTTTTGGGAAACATCCAACTGTCTTCCACAGTGGCTGAACCATTTTATGTTCTTACCAACCATCTGTGAGGGCTGTCGGCAACCACTTACCACTGCATGAAAGGGACCTGTCTGAACATGGATCCAATGCCTGGTGAGCTCCACAAGTGACGGGAGGACAGCTTCCCTGGGACATGTTTCTGAGCGGCCAGATCTAGCCATACCTGAAGCTAATCCTTCCATGTGACCATTCAGCTATGCAAAGTTATGCATTTCTTTCGTGAGTCTGAATTTGGTTTCTATCACTTGCAAAACAACACCACCACCACCACCTCAGTAATAAGCCCCTCTAAGCATCTTACTCAGTGATGTGGCCACACACCTTGTGCATGCTGCGGTCAAAATCGTCGTCTTCTCCTCCAGATGAGAACCTTCTGGCTCGGGGCGCTGTCGAAGGACAGACGGGATGAGCTTCAGCACGTGCTCCCCTCCAGCCCGCCCTGGCCTAAGCCACTGGCCGCTCCTCCCTTCCTTCCTTGAATTAAACAGTCTCATCTAAGGTACCTTCTGGGAGTGGCCTTTCTTGCTTTAGCAGCCTCTAAACACTTAACCTCCCACTGTGGGGTAGAGTCGTTTCTGAGTCTTACCTCCTTTTCTAAGTGGAGAATTCTAAATGGTGATGAGACTCGCCTCTGAGCTTCTATGATGCTTTGCTCAGAATGGACATTCAATTAGAAAAGCCGAGTGTTGAACCAGAGTGGAGCTGGGAGAAAACTTCTCTCCACACTTGACAGGAATGGCTTACGCTGTCTGATTGGGAAGGGGGAGGTACCCCGAGGACCAGGGTGTCTACAAGCACCTCCTATCTTCCCACAGCCTTTCTTTTTCCATCCTCGAAACCACTGTTTACCCTACAGCCAAAGTGGTCTCTCGAAAGCACAACTGTGGTCATGTCACTACTTTGAAGAGCGTCTCACTGGTTTGGAGAATTACCCAAGTCCTTATCTTGACTCACAGGCCTGTGGGACATCCTTCCCTACCCCACGTGCTCCTGCTCCAAGATCAAGGTTGAGCGACCACCTTCCTTTCTCTGCTGGAACCACCCCCTCGGGTTTTGAAAGATGCGTCTACACTCCTGCCGACTCGCCTCCTTGCCCCTCCTGGGGGCAGCCTTTCTCATCTTCTGGCTGGGCACCGTGCCCCTGCCATCTGCTCTCCCGCCTCTTATATATTTCCTCCTTCTCGCTGTTGGGATCTGTGTCTCTTCCACAAGGGCAGGGACCTGGTCTATTTTACTCCCCAGTGTATCCCGGGGCCCATGGCTAGCCCTTAGTAATGGCCACTGAATGATTAAAAATCCTCAGTCTGATCTCCGCTAAGCATTCTCATTCATTGGAGGGGTGGGTGACGGTCTGCCCTGACCGCCCGAGTCCCTGGCACAGGGAATAGGGCTCTGGCTTCAGGGGACACTACCTTTGGGGGACCCATGGTAGGTCCAGTACTCAGACCCAGCTGCATAGTAGGGGTCTGGCGAGTAGGCTGGACTGTACTTGGAGGCCTGGCTGATGTCTTCGCTTGTTTTGCTCTTGGTTGCTGTAGACAGATCACCTGCAAAGGACCCAACGGGAGCACTTCAGGAAGGCAGAGCATCCCAGCTGCGAATGTGCACCCCTTCCCTGCCTCTGCCAAGCTCCAGCCTGGGGGAGTGAGGCTTCATTGAGGTTAGTGGTCTCTACTAGGAGGGTCTGGGACATGGAGCATTGGAGGTAGAAAAGCCCCAGGTCAACCTCTCAGTATACATTTGGGAATCTGAAGGCCAGAGAGGGGAAGGGGCTTGCTCAAGACCACACATCAAGCTGGGCATGGTGGTTCATACCTATAATCCCAGTATTTGGGAGGCTGAGACAGGAGGATTGCAGGTTTGAGGATAGCTTCAGCAATTCAGTGAGACACTATCTCAAAATAAAAAAAATAAAAAGGGCTGGGAGTATAGCTCGGAGATAGAATGCCCTTAGGTTCAATCCCCAGTACCAAAAACAAAACCAACCCCCCCCAAAAGAACCACACAGCAAGTTTGCACCAGAACTGGACCAGACCCCAGCTGAGGGCTCCTCTAGTGCCTTCCATGGACGCCCCAGGTTTGCTCCTTAGTAAGCACTACAGCTGTCTCCTCAAAGTAAGACTCACAGGCCCCAGACGAGCCCAGCCCTTTCTTTCCTGCTTTGTTGTGGGGTTGAACCACATCGAGGAGGGATGTGGTGATCATCACGCGGGGTCAGGATGCATGTAGAGTCAGGTCAGCCATCTCCTCCCATCCTGTTTAGGGGAGGTTACATGACCCAAAGGAAAGAGCACTAGACAGAGAGTCAGCAAAGCTGGGTCCTGGTTCCTGATCTGCCACCTAACTAAGGTGCAACACTGGGCAAATCCTGTTATCTCTGCCTCAGTGTCCTCATCTGTAAGTGCTTGAATTGGTGTGCTGGCTCAGGTGCTACCTGGAGTCAAGCTCCATTAGATGTAAGCCCACAAGAGAGGTAACCAAAGAAGCCACTGTAGGCATAAATACAGGGCAGTGACCTCAGAGTGGCCCCAAGACTGGTGACAGGCTGACAGGGCAGGGGGTGGGGGTGGGGAAATCAGCATGGCTATGCAATCGTTTCTCAGGGAGAGATATCGGGAAGCTTTAGGGACAAGCTCTATGTTTCGTGGAACTGGAGCAGTAGAGGTCCTGGATGGCTTGGCCTCCAGTGAGCCCGGGCTGTGCACCCTCCCCAGCAGTACTTGCTTCCAAAGCTTGCAGATTCCCTTGCACTTGTGCCCTCAGCAGTCCCTCCTGGCACCTGTACCGTGCCATTTCATCTGCCTGCTTACCAGGCAGCCACCTCCCCTGGACTCCTGCATCTGGACATAAAGCCAAACCACTTTTGCCCAGGTTGGTGCCTTCCTATGGCCACCTGGGGGCACACAGCTTGTGCTCTACAGCCACGTATACCCATGCGCATGCTCACAGACTCAGTGTGGACCCCTGATCAGCCCCCTCTGAAACTGAGGATGTTTGTCTACACTGCAGGGTCCCTATCACTCAGAGCCGCTATTTATACTTGCACCGCCCCTCCACCGGCTGGTTAGCTCAATTCCGTGTGCAGGATTGCTGTGCCTACTTCTGAGCCTGTCCGAGTCTGTGCTCCCCTCTGTTATACAACCAGACCCATGTGCAAGCGGGGGTACCCAGGTGGCAGCTGCTCCTCTGCACCCTCAAGGGAGCGATGTGCTTATTCAACTGAGGCTTAATAAAGGAGTTTACGAAAATGAACAGGAGGTCTCAGCAAAGAATGACGTCGTGGTTCTCATACCGAGTGCAGGTAGCAATCATGGACAAAGGCATTGTAGTGCAGATTCCTGGGCCACACGCTGTATTTCTGGGAGTCTGGGGGCATGGAAGGGGCCAGGGAATCTGCCCTTTTAATAAGCCTCTAAGGTGCAAATGATCCACAGACCATCCTTTAAGGAACACTAAAGGGATGAATGAATGAAAGAAGGAAGGGACTCCCAGCTCTTTCTCATCTATACCTGCTCAGGGAGTCTCCATCCACTTGAAGGAGACTGAGTAATGCAGCTTAGAGCAGCGGTTCCCAGGCTGGGCTTTGCATTAGAGTCACCTGGAGAAACCATTATAAACACAGAATTCCAATTCTGCAAGTCTAGGGTGGGGTCTAGGATTTTGTATGCATTTCACATAATTCCAATAAACACTTTTGAATATCAGTGTCTCGGAGTGTAGCTCTCCCAGGAGCATGTGCATTTTGCAAGTAATATTCTGATCATGGAATTTAAAACACCAGACAATAGGTAAAGGGGGCGGGGGAAGTGGTGGGAAGGCATCTAGAGGACGCGAGGCCTTCTTTCTTCTTTTGAAATGACACCACACTCCTCCCAATGTCACGCTGAGTGACTGGGAGTCAGCGGACGAGAAGGCCCAAGCATGTCCTTGTGTCATGTTGCTCCTGGTGGCCTGTGCGGAGCCACCTGCAGAGACCGTTAACGCCCTATCTGCCCTGACCGTACCGTGCCGTTTGTAGATCGGAGGTTTCCGGTAGATGTTACTCTCTCCAGCTGCCAGACAGACAGGAAGGGATAGCGGGGGAGGAGAGAGAAACAGAGACAGGGGAGGAGACAGCACTTGGTCAGTGGATCTCAGAAAAGAGACCGTCAGCAACTTTGTCCAAGGGGCCACCGTCTTTCCCCTGGTAGACTTCCTCTTCCGCAGTTGAACTTCCAACCTCACCCAACAGGTACCAAGTAAGGCAGGGGGAGAGGAATGGATGAATAGAAACCATGCTGAGGAGGCGTGTGGGCTGAATGGTGGGCGTGCAGGGCAGGGGCGCATGCTCAGCAGGTCCCCATGCAGGCGGGTGCCCACTGTTCCTCCCAGCGGGCACACCCTGTTCCACGGGAAAGTCCCCAGGATGCTCCAGCCAAGTTTCAGCATTATCTGCCGTCCCCGCCCTCAGAACCAGATGGGATGGGGCCCCTCTGGGGCAGTTGAGAAAGGTGTAGAGGAAACAGCAACATGAGCTCTTGCAGGGAAGGGGAGCGGGGAGTGAAAAACTGAGCTCGGGGTTGGGAGATGGGTTCTGGACCTGGCTTGGCTATAACTCAGAGTCAGATCTCACCCTACAAGACCACACCTGCGACATCATCTACCCTTCCTGTCACCTCCTCTCATCTCTTCAGTCACACTGACTTTATCCTTGCTCTTCCCTCTGCCTTGGATGTTTTTCCCTGGAATCGTCAAAGGGCTGGTTCCTTCTCATCTTCCAGCTTTAATGTCACCTCCCCCAGGAAGCCCTTCCTGACCACCCCACCTCACTCAGCCTTGCTCACCTATCATGCTCCCATGATGCCCTGTTTTTTATATTTATAGCATCCATCATCACTTGAACCTATCCTTTCACTGATTTGTTTATTCATTTATCATCTCTGCCCCCACATTTCAGGGAGGATACATTCCAGGGAGGCAGGATCTGGGTGGGGTAAGCACAGTTGTGAGCTCGGGAGCTGGAGCAGCACCTTGCCAGACAGGCAGAGCAGCAGCGGCTTGGGGAAGCAGGTCACAGGCCCAGGTCACCAGCTCAGAAGCAGCAGGATTATGATTCAACCCCAAGAGCTCTGATGTGAGCAGCCTTTTCTGCTATGCTATAGCTGCGAACGCTCTAGCTCCCCGTGGCTCTTCCCTGGGCAGCTTACTTTGTGGTCCTGATCAAGGCTGGTCTTGTCAGGAGGGTAGACTAAAGCCCGTGGATACATCGGGGCTGGAGGGTGGGTTAGTGAAGGTGACTGGTTGGGGAGGGTTCCCCGGGAACCAGCTTCTCCTTGGTTCCTGTACAGCACCAAGTGTACAGCTCAAGTGCCCCGCAACCCCACGGAGCATGCACCCATGCCAGGAATGCCAGGCTGGCAGTGCCTACCTGGGATGTGAAAGTGCTTGGGAGCCTGGTAAGAGGTCGGAGTGGAGGACCTCACATCTAACTGGCTATGGTATGGAGAGCTCCGGCCACTCTCGGGCCCTGGAGCGCGCAGGCACAGTGGTTCCCAGAGAGAACAGAGGCACAGAGAAAACAGGCATTAAGGTGGTGGTGGTGAAGGAGGTGGCGAGGGGGTGCCAGCAGGGATGGGTGGGCTGGGTGTCCTGGCGTGCTCAGCTCCAGAGTGGAAGCGTGTGCTCTCATGCACCGCGTCTGCAGAGGCAAGCTTGGCTGGCTTCCTTGCTTGATCCCAAAGTCAGGTTTCATGGGTTGTGAAAATCAATCCTGGAGCTACTGAACTCCAGGAAGGCAGCTTCGTCTGCTCAGCTCTCCACCCCTCCTTGCCCCAGCTCCTCCCTTAATGGCCCCTTCCCTCACCAGCCCACCTGCTTCACCCCTAACCCCAGGGTGACTGGGGACACCTTGACTGGCTAGGTGGGGCTGGGCCTCAGCCCTGTTTCCAGCCTGGTTCTACCCTGTGGATGGGCAGGCTAAAGGATGAGGGTGGAGGCCTCTGTCCAGCCAGAGCCACCATGCTGCCTCCCACTCCCCTCTCCTGGAAGCTCCCCCCTCCCTGCTGCTTCTTAGTGTCACATGCCCATCCTTTTCCCTGCCAGGGGTCTCTCAGGGACCTGGTCAGGCCCAGCCGGTCACCTGGGTGGCTACAGGCCTCCAGAAGGCCATGCTGTCTCTCACTGCGGTACCCCGGCTCCTGCTCTCCTCTGGGGCTCCCCCTTCCTTACCTGAGCGGTAGTAGTGGTGAGGCGAGCGGGAGAAGGTGGGAGACATGCCCTGCCGGCTGTAGGTGGGGGAGTCGATGTATCCCGGGCTGGAGGCCCGTCTCTGCCGGAGGTCCAGGTTCTCATAGATGTCCTGGGGGAGGAGGTGGGTTTGTGAGCAAGGCTTGAGATCCAAGAGTCCAGCAGGTAGGTGGGGGCATGGAATCTGGGATTCCAGGGGCTCAGACATGAACACAGAGACCCCTTTTCTGAGTTACACACCCAGCCTGAAGAGGGCAGCAGAGAGTCATGCATCACTTGAAGTCCTTGGGTGGAGCCCATGGGTCAATCCCTGGAATCCAGGAACCACAGAGACACCGGGGAGGCCATCTCTGATAGAAGGGCCATCGAATTCTCTCCCAGCCACTCCCATCTTTATGCTCCTGTCCCAGTTGGGGGAGCACATCAGGTGAAGGATCAGGCATTTTGGGGTGCTGGGGAAGGGTGAGACCAGGGCCCTTCTTGGTCAGCATAAAGGGTATACACATAAAAGGTCTCCCAACCTCCTCTTAATTACCTGGGAGTAGGGAGATAATGTTCCCAGCGACTTAGCAGCGAAGAGTTTGAAGGCAGCCATGGAGAGAGCAAAGGGAGAGAAAGGAGGGCAAGAGGAAGGGACAGAGGATGGTTAAAAGTCTTGGCAAAGAGATGGCCTACCGCTGCCCCTTGGCATCCCCCTCAAGACAATGCCTCGCCTGGAATTCCAGAGTGTCAGAACTACTGCTAAGAGGTAGGAAACCTTGCAATCACGCCCCCCCCCCTTTACACATGGGGAAACCAAGGCCCAGGGAGGGAATGTGGGCCTCAGGGCTACAGGACCTCTTAGGGAGCAAGAGGTGGGTGCTGACTTGGATCTGGGTTCCTTCACCCCAAGCTCAGAGCTATTTCCACAACCCTCCCCTGTCTCTCTTCTGGCTCATGACCCCTCTGTGGTTCATGAAGACAATGCTCAGGGAAGGGAATCCAAGAGTCAGGCTGAGCAAGGGCCAGGCTGCTGCTATCAGTGGAGCAGCTGAGCCAGTGGGTGGTCCAGCAAGCTGGAGACCCAGTGTCCCAGCTGATCATGGCAGCCACCGCTCAGCTCCAGCAGCCCAGGGCCATGCTGGATGCCTGCCTGATATTAACCAGCTTCTTAATTTCCCGGACAAGTCAAAAATACAGATTCTTATGTGAAATCTCCCATCATTTACATGTTGACAGCTCATCCACATTTTTGAAAGATACTATGTGAGTGAATCAAAACATCTGGTGGCTGGCTGTGGCCTGTGGATCCTGGTTGGCCATCTCTAACTTCAGGAGAATCAGTTTTTACGAATACTTGACTCTGTTTTCTTGGTTCATTTCAGAGTCCAGAACCCAGAGAACCTCAGCATCAGGCTCTCTAACCAAATGGAACCCACATCCCTTTAGAGAGGGGGGAGATTGCCTGAGGATACAAGCTAGTTAGTGATGGAGCTGGGACAGGAAATTGGGACCCTGTCCACCAGGCCAGGGCTCCTTCTGCTCCAAACTATTGCAGCTCAGGGGCTTGGGATGGGTTAGAAACCTGCTGGGATATAGACAGCCAGGATCTCCCATGTGATGGCCGCTCTGCCTTCTCCAGGGAACATTTTCTCTTGTCTAGCAATCAAGTGATGATTTCTAAAGCCATCTGATGTCAAGTCTTTACAAATGTGTCTCTTGTTCTGAGCACAGAGGCTTAAGGTCATGTGCAAAACCAAGAGAACATGCCTAACCAGGGATTATGAACTTCGGTGGCCACTGAGCCTGGCAGGGGACGAGAGCCATGGGCCAAGTGTAAGCGAAACTTCTCCACCATCACAAAAACAGCAGCTCTAGTGGTAAGTGGTTCCAGACTCTCTGCTTCCATGTTGTGCTTAGGGAGTGGTAGGGACTGGGGAAATGGGGAGCCCAAGTCCTGTCTGCAGGGGGCGTTGCTACATATCACCAGATGGTGGGAATAACATGTTTAATATCTGATTTTTCAATAAAAGCCAGAAAGCCAGATTTTTGAATAAAATCTCTTGATTTTGCAATGTTGGCTATAAATGCCAGTTTAGAAAAGTCTTGGGGCCAACATGATGGAGGCCAATCCATCTGTGATGAAGTGGGCTGGGACCCACCGTGGAACCTGGGCTCCTCCAACAGTCCCAGAGAGAAGGGCAACACGCAATACCTCTCCATAGCCACATCTCTCCAGCATCTCGTCAGACGTGTATCTGGAATGAGGCTCGTAGGAAATGAGGTCGGGGCGTTGTACCTCATAGATGGACTTAACCTTGGGGAGAGCTGCCAGGTCTTTGTAATTAAGGATCTCGTTATCCACTTTAGCCTGGGGAAGAGGGAAACGAACAGGAAAGATGTAGAAAGATAAGAGGGAAAAACAGGAGAGAGGAAACAAAAACGAGGTACAGGAGGAATGAGCTTCTTTAATTTTCATCAAAAGCAAAATGTTAGGATCTAATCGAAGAGTCGTAGAGGGCTAGAATAAGAATGCTCTTAGAGGCCAACTATTCCAACAGGGCTAACATTTATTGAGCACATATTGTTTGTGAAGCTGCATGTTTCACAGGAATTATCTCCTCTAAATGTCATAATACCTCTGTCTGTATGATGTCAATACTATTCGTATTTTCTAGATGAGGTAACTGAGGCTCAAAAGGTTCCATAAATTGTACCATTTACCTAGTGGCTTTGAGTCCAGTGTGAACTACACAACCTGGGTGCTAACTGCCTTCCTGCCCTACACAGTGAGGACATCCTCACTTCTAGCCTCCAGGAAGAAGATGGTAAAGAAAAAGAAATCACGATTGTAAAACACTAGCTAACATTCAGCAAGTACTTTTTTATGAGTCAGACTCTTGCCTCAAGTCCCTTATATGGATTAATTCAGTCAATCTACACATTTAATCTCTGTATTATAGCTATCTTATCCTCATTTTGAATAAGGAAACAGACATAGAAAAATCAATTAACTTGCCCATGTTCACACAACCAATAAGTGACAAAATCCAGAATTCGAACCCAGGTTGTCTTACCCGATAGCCTTCTCTCCCCAGTGGCCTCTCCTCACTTCCTGGGACAGGGAGTTCACTGGTGTATGCTGTCTGACGGTTGCACTCAGAAAGCCGCTCCATACCATGAGCTGAAATAAGCCTCCAACTTCCCCTTGACCTCACCTGAGTTCTGCACTCTGTAGGGCCACATGGATTAGAAGCTGCTTTCCCCTTGCACACGACAGTCCACTACTCATGGCTCCTGAAGCCTGTCCTTTCCAACTGCCCCCCTCTGTGACTGGTCCCTGCTCTGGTCAGCCGGGAGCTAGCTCTCCTGTAACTACTATGGTTTGGAAGGTGCTGGTACGAGGAGAGTTAAGACAGCGGCCACTAGACAGAGAATCCAAGGAGATTACAATATCCTTGTAATATTCTCCCAGTGCAGAGGGGCCAAGTAAAGTCTGGGTCATGACTGCTTTAGAGAGCAGCTCCCATAAGTACCATATAAGCTTATTTTTTTGTGGTACTGGGGATTGAACCCAGGGGTATTCTACCTCCGAGCTCCACCCCCAGCCCAATTTTTTATTCTTTTTATTTTGAAACAGGATCTTGCTAAGTTGCGGAGGGCCTAAGTAGCTGAGGCTGGCCGCCAACCCGGATCCTCCGGTCTCAGCCTCCCAAGTACTGGGATTACAAGTGTGCGCCACCACGCCCGACTAGTACCATATAAGCTTTGCTTTTTAAAAAACTTCCCAAGGCCCTTCAGTATTCTACCCCTGGTCCATCTCACTGCTGTGAGGGCACCGGGCTGTTTATTTGCCATTGCCCCTTGACCCACTGTCCACCCTGCCTTGCCCAGATGTGTGCCCTGAGCCTCCTGGGCTGCACCGTGGGCTCTCTTGTTCTCAGTCAGGTTTGGCCAGTGGGAGGCGCTGGCAGACTGGAGGAGAGGCTGGCATACTTATTTCCTGCTCAGCCACAGGTTGGGTGTGACTGACTGGTAGCTGCTCTCCGCAGCTCCAGCTGTGGTAAGGCCATCCCTTTGCGGTGTCTCCTTATGCCTAGGGTGGCAACAATGTCCCAGAGTCACAGTCCTTGCATGCCTCACTGTCTCCTGTGGGTCCCTTAACCCTGCATGAAACCCTCTTTGCTGAGCTTTCATGCCATCTGTCATGCCATCTGATTTCTGCCAGAGCTGGAAGATACCCATATCTTCACTAGTTTGGGGGTGTGTGTGGGAAAAGGGAACCTTATTAGGGGAGTCCGCTGGCTGAAGTAATTGATCCATCTGTCCTGGGATGTTAGATCTTGACCTTGAGAGCTCCTGGCATCTTGCAGACTCATCTTGAAGAATAATTAGTCGCCTTGGCACGTCACTCCAAACCTCAAAAATACTAAATTTATACTTCCTATAGCTGTCGTATTTACAGTGCTATAAATGAGCCTTAGGTCTGGAAGCATGAGGATTGATTGGAGGCATCCTAACATAATTATTCAGGAAGGAAGGAAGAGAACACGTGGGGCTGGTCAAGCCACCTGAAGATGATTCTAGAAGTTGCTGGGGGATGGCGCAAAGTTGGAAAGTTTGGAAGAATCTGCCCTCTCCAGGTCCACTGTTGATTTTGTTTTAATACCAAACCTCAAGTATCTATGGAAGGTAAACCGGTATTCCATCTTTCTGCCTGCTATCGCATGTCCCCGACGTGGATGGATGGATTTTTTTGCCAAATTTGGAAGCCATGTCCTGAATGGTCTGACGTAAACATGGCTGACAGGACATGCACGAGACAGAGCAGCATACGTGAGGCACCGTAAAAGGTGGGAACAGAGCAAGGAAGCGAAGACATGGGTGCGAGGGGCGACTGATCCTTGTCTGGGCCCCCTGCTGGAAGGTAGGGTGCAGGTACCCCAGTTGTTCATCTGCAGCTGAGCTGCGGCACACAAGGGCAACTCCAGCAGGCTTTCTCCAGGACTCAGGTGAACATCATCGTGTTCTAACTTATCCCGCCGGGATGAGCGAGGCTCCTCAGCAGGGCGGGACGCCATGATCACTGGCATTCTAGTACAGCAGCTTCCTGGAGACAGGCTCACATTTGTCAATAACTTCTCACAGTACAGTCCCTCAAACTAAGCCCACTCATCCTGCTGCGGTCTGGTCCTGCTCATAGCATGGGGACTGTCTTCTCTCTTGCTCTGGACAGGAATCTTCAATGAGTACAGTCTGTGATCAGAGTAGCTAATCGTGGGCTGGAGTACAGCTCAGTGGTAGCGCATATTCCTAGCATGTGCAAGGCCCTGGGTTCCATCCGCAGCACCACAAAAGAAAAAGTAGCTCGTCTTCTGTGACAGCCGCATGGTAGTATTGACCCCTATTGATGTTGCAGTTAATAACTCATGTATCCTTTTTTTCCCCATTTGATCACAGGAAGAAAGGAAAGGAAATAGTCCCATCAATGGGCATTATCAAAGGATCAAAGAGGAAACTGGATGTGGATTGAGAGTAATGACCTCGCCATGGTGTTGGGGGACCGTCCTGGGCTGGTGGGTTTGGAGATGTATCTAGAGCTTCTCCTAAGGGGTAGGCTCTCTGTTTGCAACCATTCCCCCACATTTCAGGTCTTTCTGGCTCCGCTGACTTGTGGAAGCTGGAACAGTGCAGAGTGCCCTCTGTTATCGGTTTCTACCCTCCCTGGCGCCTCCACCCTCCCCTTCTTTGGTTTCCGCCTTCTCCCAGCCGGTCCCTCTATTCATCTGTAGCATCATCAGGGAACAGTGCCTTTTCTTTCTGGCACTTACCATAACTGCAACTGATTGTTCATGGCATTACGTGTCCAGTGTTATGAGACATCAGTGTGTGTTGTTCACTGCTTCCCCAGCACAGAGCACAGTGCTTAGAAGAGTAGACACTCAGCATATAATCATTGAAGGAATGAATAAATTACATGTACAAGGGACCACTGAGGTCTTCTAGCTCAGCTCTTGCTCCTTCTGCCGCATCTGTGGGAAATGAGTCTGTCTGTGCTCGAATGGCTTTGGAGATGAAGGACTGTGACTCTGTCCCTGTACTTCTCACATGGTTAGAAATCTGTTCTTCATGTTTTCAAATCCTTTATAGCTGTGTTGCCATACACATATGGCTTCCTTCTCCTTTCTGCTCACTACTGCACACTGTTGCCTCCACATCAATGTTACACCCACTACCCACTCTGATCCCCAGTTTGTTTGTTTTTTTTTTGCCGTACCGGGGATTGAACCCAGGGGCGTTCTACCACTGTGCTACACCCCGGCCCTATTTTTTTATACTTTATTTTGAAACCAGGTCTCACGAAGTTGCGGAGGGCCTTACTAAGTAGAGAGAGAGAAAGAGAGAGAGAGGGACAGAGAGAGAGAGAGAGAGAGAGAGAGAGAGAGAGAGCTGAGGCTGGCCGCAAACCCGGATCCTCCGGTCTCCGCCTCCCAAAGTACTGGGATTACAAGCATGTGCCACCACGCCCGGCTTTGATCCCCAGTTTTTATCTTGCCCTTATCTCAGTTAAAGAACACGGAAGGAGGCACATCACACTGGTTTCAGAACCCAACAAATGCTCTCGCTACCATTGCACTTTCTTTCTTGTGGTCCACGGAACTCTATCCCTACAGTGCTTGGTTTATTAGACTGTGTGCTTGAGCGCAGGGTCCAGGTACTCCCTGTACCTCACTGTATTCTCAGGGTTGGCACAAAGCCTAGCACACAACAGGCATGCACCAGATACCAGTTAGCTGAAAACCAGACAGTTCCTTCATCCTTAGAATCTTTTTAGATGCCAGGCAAGGGGTAAGAAAGGCTGAAAAGTGATACATACGCAGATGACTCGGTTGGGTGACCCGATGCTGGATCCAGGGGGTGAGATGGAGGTTTCAGATGTCCGTCTATGCTGCGGGACAAATGAAGACAGAAGAGGTGAAAAGCTGCACCCTGGGCTTGGTGGGGAGGGGAAGACAGGTATAGGAGCACAGCTCTTGAAGGCACGCTAGCAATGCTGTTAAAAGTATACTCTGGCTACTTCTACACCTTTATGTTCTGCCTTTTAAATCAATGTCTGAGTGTGAATGAGGTCCAAATGCATAGGACTTTAGGCTGCTGGACAGAGCATAAATTTATTTTCTATATATTTGTAGCTAGCACTTTATTTATTTATATTTATTTATTTATTTATCTATCTATTTATTTATTTTGTAGTACTGGGGATTGAACCCAGGGGCATTCTACCTCCAAGCTACATTCCCAGCCCTATATTTCATTCTTTATTTTGAAACAGGGTCTCACTCAGTTGCGGAGGGCCTCACTAAGTAGCTGAGGCTGGCTGTGAACCTGCGATCCACCTGTTTCAGCCTCCCAAGTCCTGGGATTACAAGCGTGTGCCACCACGCCCAGCTATAGCCAGCACTTTAAACAGGAAGCTACTCATGAAACTTTTCATGTTGGACTATCCCAGTAAAAAGTGTATTTATTTTAAGCGAGTAAAACTACACAGTATTCATTCCTTGTTCATTTGTTTATTCAAAACATAAAAGTAGGTTAAACATGTAATTGCACAATATGCTGATTCTTTATAGTGTACCCTTTGCAGACTGACATCAACTTCAGAAAAAACACTTTAAAAAATCTGTCTCTGAACAATAATAATGATGGCTTAATAGCTCCCTCAGCGGAACAGCATGATGTCAGTCTTGGTGGCAGCGTGTGGTGGCGAGCAAGTCAATGGATTGGGAGTCAAGGACCGCGAGTGACATATGTGATTTTAGAGATCATGGATTCCTGATGTGTGAAACGAAGGGGTTGAGTTTCAAGATGGCTCAGTCCCCTCTGAGATCTCGCATTCTACAATTGAAAGTATTCTAAGTGGGGAAATAGCACAGCGTTTTCCAAACTATGGATTGTGAGCTAGGGGTGGCTCTGGAAGATGAATGTTGGTGGAATGTTTGATGACTGAGCCATACAGTGACAGAGTAAAAGGTAACATTTTATTTCAATCCCCTTCATTCAATCGAGGAGGACTCTCAATTTGGTGCTAATACATTTCAACAGGGTTTCAACAATTTCTAGTCCCCCCCTTTTTCCTACCAAAGAGAGCACAGGCAATAGTAGCTATAATTTTAAAGATTTATTCTTAAGAATCATTTCACTGTCTTTGAATTTTTTATGGCTACCTTCTATTTATAGCAAGTACTACTTACTGGTTTCTGCTTGGCAATGTAAAGTTTTGTTCGAAAATAATTTTTGAGAAGTAAAAGGTAGTGAGTTGATTTAAAGAAAAATATTAAGTTTATAATGATACAGAGAGGCGGTACACAGATACAGCAAAAAGCTTCAGGGCTTTAAAGACTGACCCAGATTTGGAAAATACTCTCAAAGAGAAGAATGAGGAAGAAAAGGACAATTAGGTCCTGCGACACCTTAAATGGGAGAGACCTTAGAAGAAACAGGAAAAAATCATGCATAGCTCAAAAGAAATTATATACATCAATAGATCAACTCTTCCACAAAACTTACACTGTGTGTGAGATGGCAAAGGAGACATGTTTAATTAGCTGATCAGAAATTGTGCGCATGGGCTTTTAGTTAAGGAAACTCTAGCAGGTAACATAATAGAGTCCCAAGGGGCCAAGTTGATACTAGGGGCCAGGGGGTAAAGGCATGCTGGAGATCAAGTGCCACTCTCTGCCCCCAACCCACACTCCAGGTGCCGCCCTCTGCAACATCCTCTCCACTGCCGGGGTAGCTCCATGCCCTCCCTATAGTGTCAGGAATCCAGATTCACAGGCCTTTGTGGCATTTGTCAGGGCACAGTGATTCAGAAGGACCAGGGCCTCAGTTGGTCTGGTGTGTGCCTGGGAACACTGGCTGTGCTTCTGCCTGGCTGGGTGACTACGGGCAACGTACCACTCTGTTTATACTTGGTTTTCTCCTAAGCAAGGTGGAGATAAAATTTCTTGCCCCCTCTGCCTTGGGGGATTAAAGGAATCAAATCAGACAGTGGCTGTGAAGATGTTTTGTCAACCATCAATGACTATGACAATATTAACTATAATTATTAATAAATAACCTTAGGCTGGGGAAAACCCATGTCCTGAGCGTCTCAGAGAAGCCGCCATCTTGGTCAGGATTGTTACAGCCTCGCCCACAACAGACACATTTCAAAACTCACATGGATACAATGCTCTACTGTTTTCTTTTTTTTTTTTTTGCGTTACCGGGGATTGAACCCAGGGGTGTTCTACCTCTGAACTACACCCCTGGCCCTATTTTTTATTCTTTATTTTGAAACAGGGTCTCACTAAGTTGTGGAGGGCCTCACTAAGTAGCTGAGGCTGGCCGCGAACCCAGATCCTCAGGTATCCGCCTCCCGAGTACTAGGATTACAAGCATGCGCCACCATGCCCGGCTGCTCTACTGTTTTCAAAGTGCTCTCACAACCAATGTCTTAATCCCTTCATAACCCCATGAAGCAGTTGTTCCCATTAAGGAGTGGGTACACTAGGAAACTCTGACTCTGTTCATCTGACCTCGTGCACAGCTCCCCAAACCTGTGGCAAAAAGTCTCCATGCAGGACTGGTATCATCACCGGCTTGCTTACCTTTAACTTCTTCTCTGCCCGGGCTGCTTGTTTGCAGATGGGATGCCAAACCTCAGAACCTGAGGGGCCAGGAAAGCAACAAAGACTCAGACCCTTCCAAGTTAGTGTGTTCCGAATCTTTCCCCACCCCCGCCTCAATGCACTCCTCCGGCAACATCTGTGCCTTACACATCTGCTGGGAGGAGCCTCTGGGTTTTCTCAGCTCTCTGCTGGCATGTCTCCACTGTACACCAACTCGTCTGCCCATGCACTTTTTCTGTGTGTCCAAATCCTACCCATCCCTCAAGGTTCAGGCTTCACACGGCATCTTCTTGCAAGCTTCCTTACCTGCCAGTTGGGAGTGACTCTTCTCTCCTCTGTGGTCCATAGTTGTCTGTGTCTCTCGTCACACATAGAACCTTAAGTCACAGTTGACTTATGGCTCAACTAAATTAAGAGTTCCTTCTGGGCAGGAACTGAGCCTTATTCATGACCACATCTCCCACAGCATCCAGTACAGAGCTTTGTTCTTAGCGGAGGTCCATACATGTTTGTGGGGTGAATAAACGAGAGGGCGACTGGCAGTGAGTGACACACAGCAGATGGTCAGTAAGTATTTGTTGAATGAATGAATGGCAGTGGGGGTGACAGAAAAGAACAGACGGCGGTGACCTCCAGCCTTCCTTTCTCTTCAAAGCCTTATCAGAGCTGTCACATTTAAGGGGAGGAGGTGTCATGGTGTATATTCTGCTCAAGAGTATAGTCTTGACCTGCTCATTCCCCAGAGACCCCAGACTCTTCAAATTTAGTATATTTGTGTTGCTAATGCCCATGTTTTATCGTGGGTGGTGGTCCAGTTGGCTGGCCCCAAACTCAGGAGGCCAATTTGGAAAGGCATGAGCAACAGGTGGCGGGTCACATGATGAGAAGAAGCCCCAAATATTACACATTCCCCAAAGAAGGGACAGGTGTCCTGGATTAGAAGGAAAAATAGGAACATATTATCCCTCTGGAGCCATTCCCCTTATAACCAGCTCTAAAAGGAAAGGGACCAGCAAATGGCGAGATGCCTGCGCATCCAGATGGTATTTGTTTGTCTGACTTCGTTTCTAGAGTATATTTTCCATTATGGCTTGTTGCCTAGAGCCCCTAGGACTGGAATACTGGCTACAGGACAGGGGGGTGGTGTAAGTTCA
This sequence comes from Glis glis, assembly GCA_004027185.1. NCBI lineage: Eukaryota > Metazoa > Chordata > Mammalia > Rodentia > Gliridae > Glis > Glis glis. Next base: position 79,357 of record PVJS01001646.1, read on the forward strand.
AACAGTCCCAAAAGAGAGAGGATTGGCCCCAAGTTGGGAACCCTGGGTTCTTGTCTCTGCTCAGTCCCTAGCACATCCTCTCTCTCTCTCTCTGGATCTCAGTTTCTTCACCTGAAAAACAATGATGTAGGATTTGGACGATCTTGGGGATTATTTTTATCTTCAGGATTCTAATTCTAGGGCCACTTTTGTCTTTTTTGGAATAGGAACCTTCAATTTTTGTCAGCTGACATTCTTGGGTGTTCTTCATTATTCAACAGGAGTTTAATTCCTTCTTCAGTAAAATGCAATGGCTCTCAGAGCCCAGTAGAGGGACTCTGGGTCAGTGGCTGGAGCGAGCAATCACAGGGTGTGCCCACTTTGGAGCTGTTGGCTGGGCTCTTTGCTTTTGGGAGTTATTAGAGAGAGCATTTCCGGTTCCTCTCTGAGTTACTCCTGGATCTACCAGGAGTTGTTTACAAAACTGTGGATCTTACAGGAAACACATGTTACAGGTCACTGTAGGAAATGGACTAGGTGGACACGAGGTCTGGAAAGGTCATGAGATTAGGTGAAAGACATATAGGAAAGGTGAAGGGTCAGAAGTCCTTGTGGGTGGAAATGATGTGCAAACTGGGGGCTCAGGCTAGGTGGTCTCTCTTGTTTTTGCGGTACCGGGGATTGAACGCAGGGGCATTCTACCTCCGTGCTACAGCCCCGGCCCTATTTTTTATACTTTATTTTGAAACCGGGTCTCACGAAGTTGCGGAGGGCCTCATTAAGTAGAGAGAGAGAAACAGGGAGAGAGAGAGAGAGAGAGAGAGAGAGAGAGAGAGAGAGAGAGAAAGAGAGAGAGAGAGAGAGCTGAGGCTGGCCGCGAACCCAGATCCTCCAGTCTCCGCCTCCCAAAGTACTGGGATTACAAGCGTGCGCCACCACGCCCGATCTCTCTTGCTTTTTGACTCCATGACATTGACATGCCTGATCTGAAATAAAACTGAGCTACAAACGTCCATTAACTTCAGCACTGTGCATATGGGAGATGCTTTTTTATTTTTCTTTTTGGTGGTGGTTCTGCAGATCAAATCCAGGGGAGCTCTACCACTGAGTTACATCCCTGACCCTTTTAATTCTATTTTTATTTTTTATTTGGACACAGGTTTTCATTAATTGCCAAGGCCGGCCTTGAACTTTTGATTCTTCTGTCTTAGTCTTCTGGGAAAGCATGTTTATATAATAAACGAGGATCAAAAGAGAAAGAAAATATAATTAGCTATGAAAGAAATGAGAAGTTTAGGAGTTGGCAGTATATCATCTAAATCAAGAAGGTCAAAAAAGAATTTGTTGGTAGCTAGAAGTAAACTTAGAATAATGAAGATAAAAATGATTTTTTTCATGAAGACTCCTATGAAATTATCATCTGTTGAGCTTACGCCCTTGGCCAACAGCTCAACGATGTGACAGCAGCAGAAAGATAACATCCAGAGGGAAGAAGGAAGCCATTCTCCTCTTTCTGTGGACTTTATCCCCAGAGCCAACACAGGGCCTGGTCCGTGTGTGTGTGTGTGTGTGTGTGTGTGTGTGTGTGTGTGTGTGTGTTTTGCGGTACTGGGGATTGAACCCAGGGGCATTCTACCTCCGAGCTACACCCCCAACCCTATTTTTTTATTCTTTATTTTGAAACAGGGTCTCACTAAGTTGCAGAGGCCTCACTAAGTAGCTGAGGCTGGCCGCGAATCTGCAATCCTCCGGTCTCAACCTCCCAACTACTGGGATTACAATTGTGTGCCACCACGCCCGGCTTCATGTGTGTTTAATAAAGAAACACACGAATGACTGGTTGGGTCCTACCTTTGTATTTTTAAAAAAGATACAAGGTGAAAGGCACCTAGGGGAGGATGGTAAACAGAGTAGGGAAGGGACTTAAAATTAGGCCCTAAGGCAGAGTGTTCACCTTGAGAAGGAGAGACCCAACTGGATGGAGAGATGTGCCTTCGAGCATTTTAATGGCTCTCTGTGGGATAGGTGTTCATTTGTTCTGTAAGTCTTATAAAGTAGAACAAGAACTAAGGAGCAGAAGTTCCAGGGAAGGAAAACTAACATCTGAGAATTGAAAGGTCTCATCCATGAGGTAGTGAGCTTCCTAGCCCTAGAAGTATTTAAGTGTACATTGGGTAAAAATATGCTCAGTAGAGATAGTGTGGAGGACACTCATCATATGACACTGAAGGATTCTAACCAACCATCCCAATTCTTGGAGATTCTGTTTCTACCTTAACACGCTTCTCTGTATAAAGAATATAATTATTTGCTCCTATTTAATAATCCGACAAGAATGTCAATTCTATGAGGAGAGGGATTCATACCTGTTTTTCCTACAGATATATATTCAGGGACTGAAGATTCTCAATAAATACTCATTTGAGTGAATGAATAAACAAAAGAAACAGGAGATCTGACTTCAACCCATTGGAGCCTATAAACCGGGCTTAGAGATTTGGACAATTAGTACAATCTAGACTCTGATTTGACAGCTACAATTCCAAACTGAGTGTCTGTAAGAATATTCAGTGGATCAGGGTTTGTCGCAGTGTGACCTGTGGACCACGTATTTGAGAGCTTGGTCAAATGCAGATTCCTGGGTCCCAGGAGCCACTGAGGCCAACATCCTGGAGGTAGGGCCTGGGAATCTGCTTCAACAGCTTCCCAGCTGACTTCATGACTCTAAACACAGAACCCGAGGGCTAAATACCAGACCATACTCTAGATTGGTTTCTTTGGAGTGTCATGGGAAAGAAACCGATTTTACAAGATGGAACTCTAACATCTTATAAGGATGCAACATTTTTTTTTTTTTTTTTTTGCCTGCTAGTCTCCTGGTTCCATAGTCATGCTTTCTAGGCCTCTAAGATTGTCACCCACGACTCCAGGTTCTGCAGGTGAAACCTACCTTGGAGGTTACAGAAGTGAAGCGCTAGCTGTTTTGGTATCAGCTGACTCAGAAACAGAGATCTGAATCTCCCAAACCATCCCTTGGCTGGATGTTAGGCCTGATTTTCATTTATTATTTTTTTTTTGTGTGTAGTACTGGGGATTGAACCCAGGAGCATTCTCCCTCTGAGCTATACCCCCAGCCCTATTTTTTATTCTTTATTTTGAAACAGGGTCTCTTAACTAAGTTGTGGAGGGCCTCACTAAGTAGCTGAGACTGTCCTCGAACCTGCGATCCTCCTGTCTCAGCCTCCCAAGTACTGGGATTACAAGTGTGTGCCACCACGCCCGGCTTAGGTCTGCTTTTCTATCCTTAGCAGGGCCGGCAGGGAGTCCTAGCTGAGTGGTTATAGCACGCCTCACCCCTGTAATATCTGGGTTTGATTTAATGTTTGGGAACTCACTCATCCCTCTGCTGGACTTTGGACTTGGATTTGTCAAAGCCTTATTTTTCAAATACCAAAGCCGGAGCTGGTGCCATTGTCTCCCAGAATGCTCAGCCAGGGGTCATAAACACAATGGTGATAGAAAATAGCCGGCCTGAAGGTTCCGTTTTGTCTGTGATTTTAAACATTTTTGAACCTGAATGTTTTTAGATACTGCAGGTTGTCATGACCCGCCCTGTGGACCCTCAGTATCAATACCTGGCAGCCCTTCTCACTCATTGATGTGGGCATTTGGGAGCCCTAGCCAGGGAATTCTCCTCAGCGGGTTTCTCCAGATTTCTCTTGACTATAGTGGATGGAGGGTGGTTGTGGGAGGTGGGGGTGGGGAGAGGGGGGTTTTCAGCACTCTGCCTTTATAATAGCAGTACTATCCTTGTGACACAGACTGCAGTCTTTAAAACCTTTTAAACCCCCTACCCAGATAATCAGATGTGGTGTATCCACACAATGAAATATTATTCAGCCACAGAAGGTCTGACATACTGATGCATGATATGACATGGAGGAAGCTAGAAAACTTTATGCTCAGGGAAAGAAGCCAGTCACAAAAGAACACAGATTGTATGATCCCATCTACATGAAATACCCCAAATAGGTAAATCTATAGAACCAAAGCAGATTGGTGATGGCCAGAGGGAAAGAGAGGGGGAGTGGAGAACAATTACTTAATGGGTATGGGCTTTTTTTTTTTTTTGCGGTACCGGGGATTGAACCCAGAGGCGTTCTACCTCTGCGCTACACCCCTGGCCCTATTTTTTTATACTTTATTTTGAAACCGGGTCTCATGAAGTTGCGGAGGGCCTCACTAGGTAGAGAGAGAGAGAAAGGGAGAGAGAGAGAGAGAGAGAGAGAGAGAGCGAGTGAGCTGAGGCTGGCCGCGAACCCGGATCCTCCAGTCTCTGCCTCCCAAAGTACTGGGATTACAAGCGTGCGCCACCATGTCCGGCTGGTATGGGCTTTCTTTTGTGATGATGAAATATTTTGGAACTAGATAGAGGTGTTGGTTGTATAGTAGGAATGTACTAAAAGCTACTGAATTACTTTAAAATGTTAAATTTTATGTTATATCAATTTGAGCTCAAGAAAAAAGAAAATCCCTCCCCCATGTCCCCCAGCAGGTGAACTGCTTCTGCAGACCACAGAGCCCTCTGTTCTTCCTCTGTCACTAAGGGTCCAGACTCTGCAGGAGGGAGACAGCAAGCTCATCTGCGATCGAATCTGCCATGTAATAACCATGTCCTCATTACCATCATCTTGGGCATTAGCAAGCTTCCCCATGCATCAGGCACTCTATGCATTATTTAACATAATATTCTTAAGTGGTTGAAATCCTGGTTATACTTACTGCCTCACTAGCTGCATTTCTAGAGCAACTCAGTTGTCGCTCTGTGCCTTGGCTTCCCCATCGATAAGGTGGGATGATGACAGTTTCTCCCTCATAGGTTTGTTTTAAGGATTAATGAGCTAATATATGTATAGCACTTAGAACTATGTGCACTATGTTAAGTGTTAGGTATGATTGTTATGTTATTTCCCCTCTCCCACCCCCAAAGTAATCTGTGTGCCCCAGATCTAGTTCGGGTGAGGGGGAGAGGAAGGAGTCACAGGGAGCGTGGGGAGCAGGGCCTGGGTGAAGGAGGGGGTGCAGTGAGTGACAGGCTGGCTGTGCAGGTGGAATTGCTAAACAGAAGCCTGGCTCAGTCGCCAGCACACCCTCCTGGGAGGCTGGGCTTGTGCCCAGGGACGAGGGCATCCTGGGAGAAGTGGAAAAGACTGGTTTACCTGGAGCTGGCATGAAGTGAGCTTGAAGCTTAATAAAGAGGTGGAGGGAGAAAAGTGCTTAGTTATCATGAAGTTGGTTACCATGGGCCATATTGGCAGGATGGAGAAAGGAGAACGGTAGTGCTGAGGTGCCTAGTAATTCAGGGAAAATGATAATTACTGATAGGAACAGTTAGGACAGTAATGAAAATGTCCTTGGCATATGCTTAGTATATGCCAAGCACTAAGTCTGCTAATTAACCTTATTGGTATTATTCTAACTAACATCTACAGAGTGCCTGTGCCTGGCCTCTGCTTCATATCCATTTTATAACAGTAATACTAAAATAAAAAGTAGTATTGACAACTGACCTTTGCTGAGCACAATCTAAGTGTCCTTAGATGGTAATTTTGACAAGAGCCAGCACTGATGAACGCACTGCGTCCCAGGCATGGCCACCCCTGGGTGTCTATCAGGAGCTCAGGTTGGCAGAGCTGGCGACGCCGGGCTGAGCACGCACCCTGCAGCAGTTCAGTTGATCCTCACAACAGCCTTGCGCAGGAGGGCCTGGTCCCTCTTTTACAGATGGGGAAGATGAGGTTTAGGGAGCTTGGATGTCTTGCCTGCTTGTCCACCTCTGTCTTGCTGCCCTGGCCTGGGCATGGCCTGTGGCCCAAGTCTGGTTGTTGGAGTCTCTCTGGGACTTCTCTGCTGAGCCCAGCAGGGAATGCTGCCTCTCTGTTACAGCTGGTGGCTAGGGACTGGTCATGACATCCCTTCCACCACATGGCACCCCCAGCCTGGGGCAGGAGGCCAAACACAAAAAGAGGCAGGGAGCCCGGCGTGGTGGCGCACGCTTGTAATCCCAGTACTTGGGAGGCGGAGACCGGAGGATCCGGGTTCGCGGCCAGCCTCAGCTACTTAGTGAGGCCCTCCGCAACTTCGCGAGACCCGGTTTCAAAATACAGTATAAAAAATAGGGCCAGGGGTTTGGCTCGGAGGTAGAATGCCCCTGGGTTCAAACGCCCACAAAAAAAAAAAAAAAGAGGCAAGGAGATGAACCACCTGCTGATAGTCAGGTCCCCTCCACCCAGCTGCTCCTAGATGCTACTTAGTTCTGTGAGCCATCAATCCCTTTTGCCTAACATGGCTTGAGTTAGGTTTCTGCCACCTAAAAAGTCGAGACTAATAAAATATCTCATCAAGCTAAAGCCTGAGTATCTGACAAGTTCTTGACTTGCCCCACGGGCAATTTTGTTTCTTAGAAAATAGAGGAAGCAACCAGGGAAATTGCTACTCTGGACCTAATTCTGACCAACAGGGACAAATTGTCTGGTGAAGTAGATGTGACATGTAACTGGTGAGGGAAGGGCCACATTGTCTTGAGTGAGCCGACAGGAGCAAGCTGGGAATAATGGTCTTTGCAAATACAAACCTCAGACTACGACACTGTAATATTTTCTATATGATTCAAGATGTTTGGTAACCCTTAAAAGCTAAAAAAATAATTGGAAGCTCATCAAAAATTAAAATGTACTCTATTTAAAATGAAATATGCTTAGTACAGTCAGACTTTAGGAAATATCAATTTAGTGCAGGAACAGGATATGTTTGAAGAATCTAAAATTATATAGCAGGATTGGGGAAACAGAAGATTTAAAGTTTTTAAGCATAACTCCTACAACCTAAGCTGTCACTAGAGAGATCCAATTTAAGGTAATAGTGCTAAACTATGAAATGATAGCAGCCAATACTACAGTAGTGCCTTTGAAAGTGGCTTGATGAGCTGTGCAGATTAGGGCTGAGGGCTGGCGCTACACAACCTGTAACAGCTGGGTGCTTACTGGAGCATCTATTAGCTAGCACACCTTTCCTGAGTTACCTGTCAGAGGAAAAGGAGGCCTTTGCTAAATAAATACCAACGGCATCCCCAGCTGTGCCAGAAGGACACACCTACTGATACCAGGACCTTGTATCATCTGAACTAAAAAAAACCCTGTGGTCTGAAATAGGTTCAGCTATACAAGGGAAGGGTTTGGTGTAATTATCAAAGCAAACCTCAGGGCTCCATCCTGGACTTACATTAACACAGAACCAAGGCTCTTCGCTTGATTTTGGGCTGTGGACACCTTTGAAAATCTGACGAAAGCTACGGATCTTCTTCCTGGAGACACACCTACACACACAATTTGGCATGTAATTTCAGGAGATTCAAAGAGTTTCAAAGGCCAACTACAAACCACAACTTAGGAATGCAGCACTAAATAGAAGAAAACTGCTTTAAACAAACCCTAGCAAGACAGGCTAGCTAACCTTGGTACAATGTTACCTCTCTAAACTTGTTTTTCTTTCCTAAAATGAGAATATTAATCTTTTTAGCTCACATGGTTGGTGTGAGGCTAGGATGGGGATATATTTAAAACTCTTAGTACAGTACTTGACACATAGTAAACACTCAGCCAATATCAGCTGACAGTATTTTGTTATTATTACTATTACTTTATCTTTATTATTGGCAGGACCTACAATTTGCTACAATATTTTCATTAGCAGAGCAGGGTTTGTCCCAGGATTTCATAAATGATTCCTTAACTTGTAGGTTTTAATTGAATATACAAATGATAACTCAGAACTGTTTTAAAATGTACAGCTTAATTCCTGTGTCTCTAGTGTTACTGTCTCAGGTCCTTGGATGGGGAGTCGCTGGTGGTATTTTGTGTAGACAGAAGGGAGAAAAAGAATATATCTTCCCCCTTCTTCTGGGTGCTGGCTTTTAGAGCAAGAACAAAATCTATCTCATGAACCACATTTTGAACTTCGAAAAATTCCCACTGGTCCAGCAACTGTAACCTTTGTGATTTCAGTGTAAGTTTTGCCCCAAACCTGCAGCATTTCAGCTATTATTTTGCTGCACAAAAATCAGTGACCTAATTTCCCGGTGAAGCCCAAATGAAGGGTTTGGATAACAAACAGATTAGAAATCTGGCATCTTTACAAAAACAGTTAAAAGACCGAATGTGCAACAGAACTTAAAACAAATAAAAGAAAACTGGCTTTTGTCTCCCAGGGCTCCGGAAGTTCTCCTCCAGACAGACATCAGACTTCTTCCAATTAGAGCCCATCAGAAAGCCATCCCACTGCAATAAAAGCATAAGCTGCCCCAAGGGTCTCCTGGGGACCACCTGCCAGTACCTGACTGTCTGCTACAGAACTGGCAGGAGTGGGTTTATAAGCTTTGTGGGCGCCCTAACACATTCTCTCTGTCTCTGTCTCTGTCTCTGTCTCTGTCTCTCTCCCTCACCCCTCCCTCTTATGCATTGCTTCATGAGCAATCATGACCTTCACATTCATTCTCTTCTCCGATGTTCATGAGAACCTCACGGCCTGTGCTTGCTTTCATACCCAGTGACTGGGTATGTGGATCTGACTCAGTTTCTCCTCTATGTAATGATTCCTCCCACCCGGAGTCTCTGCACCTGTTGTTCTCATTGCTTCCATAATCTCCCCTGCCTCCTCACCCTCCCCCCTCCTACTCATTGTCAAGATCTTGCCTTGAAATGCCCTTCTTCAAGGGAGCCTCTCTGGCCCCCCAGACTGGATGGGGGGCCTTATGACACATTCCCATCCTTCCAAACTTTCCTCGCACAGCACTTTTCAGAGTTCACTCTTGGATGTTTGCACTGTCTGTACTTCTATTTGATTAACTCAGTCTCCCCTTCCAGAGAGTAAATGCCACCAGGTCAGCAACAAGCTCACCTTGCTCATCCCTGAGCACTGGACACACAACAGAGAGCCTGGCGCAGATACAGCCTCCAGTGGAACAGACACTGAGAGAAAGGGACAGTATCCTCATCTGAGAGGCTAAGGAAGAGACCTAGAGAAAGAAGTCACTTCTCACGGCCGCAGCCCATCAGTGGAAGTGCTGGCACAGGAACCCAGGAGTCCTGGCTCTTAGCTGGCTCTTTCTGCTTCTGCACTGCTGGGGAGGGAGGCGTGCCATTTCTGCAGGAGGTCATTTTGAGCCCTGGTGCCCCTGCCTGGCCAGGGTACCCAAGGCCTCGCTCTCAATGGTAGCAGAGGTGCCTGGTGGCTGCCACCCCCACAAGACACCCACAGCCCGAGTCAGCATGACTCTCACACCGCGTGACCTGAGCCCCCTCATTCCAGGATCACTCAGCATCCCTCGAGGCAGGTCCCTGAACGCCCTACAATTACTCCCACTCTCCCAGGCGCCAGGGGGTAGGGATGGGGATAATTAATGCGAGGGTGACAGGCCCTTCTTCGAGACCAAGAATATGTCCCACCCCTGTGAGGCATTTCCGCCTTAGGTTGGGTGGTGCATTCTCTCTCACGGTCACAAAGCTGTTCACTCCACTTTACATCACTTAACTCCCTCAGCATCTGTGTGAAGTTGGATTAGTGAAGATACGAATCCATGAGGCTATGGGCTCCACGAGGGTAGAGACTCTGATTTAATTTCTGCTGCATCTCTAGTTGTTAGAACAGCATTGGGTACACAGTAGGTGCTCAACAGATATTAAGTGAACAGACAGGGAGCTTGCCAGGTGTCAGGACCTTACTATACCTGTATCTTACAGGTATCCAGATCTGTATCTTGTACAGATTAGGCAATCCAGGTTCAGAGAGTTGAGAGACTTGCCCAAGGTCAAAAACTTAGTAAGCAGTAAAAATAGGATTCAATCCAGTCTGGGTCAGAGCAGTCTGGGTCAAAGCACGAATGGGGAGAAGTTAGAATTGAGCATTGAGGAAGGAAGGGGAAGGGTTGATCATTCTAGTGATGCACAGAATGTGGATGTGAGGGCAGTTTCAACCCTAGGAGATGTGTTCACCAGAGGAGGGGGAAGGACAGTATGCAACTCATTTTCAACCCAATGCAAGCTCCAGATCCCCATGGTGCCCATGAAGACCACATACAGTTTGCTGAGACTTGTAACACAGGGTCCTGCAGCAGAAACCACTTAGGGACCCAGGCATGAAGGGATTAGTGCTCATGGGGGAGGGGCAGGGACCTGAGTAGAGGCCAAGGCCTGGGTCCCAGGAGGTAAGGTGGAGAGAGCCCTGGAGAGTGAGGCCCAGGGCCGGGTCCTGCTTTGCTCCTGCAAGCTCTGGTTCCCACCCAAGTCTCTTTCTCTCTCTGGGCCTATCTGTCCCATTATATAATGAAGACAGTCACTTTACAGTTTACAGTGGCCCCTGCAATCCTTCTATCTCCAACCCTCATATGACACCACATACGAGTCAGTAGTTGCGGAGACACAGAATCTGAGAAATGGTCACGTTATGGAATCCACATAGGCATCCCTGCTCCGGCACTCCTGACAGATGGCACGGGCTTCTGTTGAACAGCCCTCGGCCAGGGGTTATCCAGGGAGGAGGATTTGCCCCCCCTGGGGACATTTGGCCATATCTGAGGATTTGTAGTTGTTACAACGGGAAGGGGCATGTTACTGGCATCTAGTGGGTAGAGGCTAGAGAAGCCACTAAATACCCTACAGTGCACAGGACAATCCCCACACCAAAGAATTATTCAGCCCAAAATGTCAACAGTGTCGAGGTTGAGAAACTGCTGTAGGCACAGGGGTCTCATTAAGCTTGAGGAAACTCATGGCTGTGGACACCTGTGACAAGGACAAGCTTGATAGAAAGACATACTCCCTGTGTATGACTGCCTGGCCTTAGAGCCACCTTTTGGGGAAACCTGAAGGAAGGGCTCTCCACTCCTTTCTTTCTTTCTTTTTTTTTTTTTTTGTGGTACTGGGAATTGAACCCAGAGGCATTCTACCTCCGAGCTACACCCCCAGACTGATTTTACTTCTTATTTGGAAACAGGGTCTCACTAGTTGCTGAGAGCCTGACTAAATTGCTGAGACTGTCCTTGAACCTGTGATCCTCCTATCTTAGCCTCCCAAGTACTAGGATTACAAGCGTGCGCCACCACGCCTGGCTCTCTCCACTCCTTTCTGAGACAGCTATTCAAACAGCTGGGCAGGGTCTGATCATAGCAATTCAGTGGGCCAATGTCAGGGGCAAGAGGTTTCAGGGAGAAGACCAGCTCTTACACACACCAGAGGGGACCAGGTGCACACAAAGGGTGTAGGGCTCCGGGAAGAGGGAGTGTGTTAAATTGTGGGTGTGGCTGGGGGAACCTGGGTGTTGATGAAGCACACAACCATCGAACAGGGCCTAGAATGGCAGGATTTCCAGAGGCGGGCACAGGAAGACAAGGGGAAGCGGCATGGGTTCCTTTCAGGGGCTGAACAGCATCTTGCTACAAGGCCCAGCATGGACTACACCTGCTTGCCTCCCAGTGGCATCCCTTCCCTGTGTCTGCACCTGTGTCTTCCTAGTGTGATGCTTTGAGATGTGGGGAGAAGGACTGTGATAGGATGGGGTGGGTAGATGCTGTGGAGCCTTAGACCGTCTGCAATCCAGGCACCCCTCCGAGGTTCTCTGACCCCTTAGCCTTGTGCAGCTCAGCCTCCTGCCCCCAGGCAGAGGCAGGGGAGCCTGCTCAGAGCACGGCCAGGGAAGCAGGCCAGCTGAGCAGCGGGTGGAGGCACGCAGGGATGGAAGGCAGATTACATGTCACTTCATATTAGCCACACCAGCAACTTTTCCCATCCACCTAGAGAGGGGCAAATTAATTGCAATTTTGAGGACAAACCAATAGCAAAGATAATACCAAAATAGAAGGCGATTGTGTCTCCTTTCCAGTTATGAGTGGACTGGAAAGCCTTATGGAGGGTCAGATTGGCTTACCTGTAAGGTACATCTCCTCCCCTTCAGTGAACATCTGGTGGCAGCGTACACATCTGGCACAGGTGGGGTGGTAGTGCTTCCCTCCTGCCTATGAAATCAAGGGATGAAACATGACGTCAAAGCTGGGGCTGCTGTCCAGGGGGGACAGGTTGGGTGAACATTTCCTGGGTACATTAGTGTTGTTGGTGACTTCATGGCCCTATAGTTGGCTAGGAGACTTCCCGGGGAGTCCAGAACCATATGAGAATCCATCCAGAAAGCTTGGTGACTCCTTCCATGGGTCCCTCAAGGGACTTCCTTGGACACCTGTAGAAAGGACCATTCAGAGGCCACTGGTCCGACCTCCTCCTTTCCATATGAGGAAACGGTCTTGCTTTGAGGATATCCCAACATTTCCCCAAGTATGGCACCTTTACCACTAGTGGTATCTGAAGTGATTTGAAGTGGTACATGAAATTGGGGTTTAATAACATCGTATCAACAAAAACAACCACAAAATTATCTCTTTTTCAATCTTCTATTGATACTTCTGATTCTGTCAAGGAGCAAGTACCAGTCAGATGCCAGGGCATCTTTAACATTAATCCAAAACATACTAACCTACCATTTTAAGAAGGAGAACAGGTGTGAGGCTTGGCACCCCCCCCACACACACACAAGCACTAGACTCTAGCTAGAACTATATTCATTTTTGGGTTATCTACAATATGGCAAGTGATACAGGTTTTCCTGGTATGTTGTATAAGTTTTCTTATATATAAACGAGCTGACTTAAAGACATATCAAAGTATGAGGTAAGAATGAGCGTATGAGGTTCCCACACGTGGCAAAAATTGTGAGAATGGCATGGGAAATAAATATTTTTAGGGTTTGGTGTGCACATAATGGTACTTGAGGAGCCAAGACTACTGGGGATCCCCTAACACCCAGGCTCCTTGGTGCCTTAATCCTGAGCCCAGCATTCCCAGATTTGCCTTTGGTGAGTCTCCTCCCTTTTCTTACTTTTCGTCCCCATAATTATTTAAGTTAAAAATGGAAATGATTGCAGCTGCAAATTCTTCTGGGAGGCAGGGGGAAGAAACAGCCTCAGAGGAGGTTGTGCCTGAAGACCTCACTGGAAGCCAGCAGCAATGTTGGGGATGGACCTTAAGAGAAGCTACCAGCCTGACACTCACTTCCACACTGAAAACTCTGACACTAAAATCCCAGCTGAGAGGATGTGATGGGTTAGGGCCCTTTGGTGGCAGCTCCAGAATTTCTATATGGGAGGAATAGTGCAGCGACTGGGGTAGAAGATGGGCTGGTTTGGAAGGAATATTTTGCATGTCAGGGCAGTTATTTTGAGGGGAAAGAGAGGTAATGCCTGGAGGAAATGGATAAATATTGGGGGGTCATAAAGTCTCCCTTTTCCAAGCTACCACTTAGTCTAATGCTAATGTGTTCCTCCAATTCAAAAATTAGAATTGCATACCAAGATCTTTTTCCAAACATTTTTGGGTAGTGGGTTTGTTGGGATAGTCTTGCCTATTCTGGAGATACTTAATTTATTCTAAAAAACTTAGCAAGAATGTAAAAAGGGAAGATTTTAACAAAAGGAAAAAAATCTCTGATAGCTCCCTTTTTTTCATTCTCGGTTGTTTACGTGGCCCCCACCAATAAGAAAATGTCCCTGTCATCATCCAAGCAAACTATGTTCAAACTTTAGAAGGAGCCTGCTATTTTCCCAAGCCGGGAAGTCGTGGGACTGATTTTCTCATACCATGACGAAGATAATCGGTTTAATTAGTAGCCTCTTCCTACTCTGTGTCTCTTTATCATTTCAATTATAGACCTTTTTTCCAGGGTGGCAACAGCGCCTTGACACAACTGAAGCTTAGTGTCTTCCTAAATGTCACGCCCCACCACTCCGCCCCAGCTGAAAGAGCCTGCGTACAATCTCAGCAGCCCTGGAGGGGGGGGGGAGGCTGTTGGGGCAGCCTGCACCCAGCAAAAGGAAAAACCAAGTCAGTGAGATAAGATGAACCATTTTACCTGTTAACAAGCTGAAAGTGAGAAAATAGTGAAGAAAAATAGCAAAGAGCGGGTATCTGAAAAACCGGGCCACAGCCGGGCGTGGTGGCGCACGCTTGTAATCCCAGTACTTTGGGAGGTGGAGACCGGAGGATCCAGGTTCGTGGCCAGCCTCAGCGTGCGCTCTCTCTCTCTCTGTCTCTCTCTCTACCTAGTGAGGCCCTCTGCAACTTCGTGAGACCTGGTTTCAAAATAAAGTATAAAAAAATAGGGCCGGGGGTGTAGTGCGGAGGTAGAATGCCCCTGGGTTCAATCCCCGGTAGTGCAAAAAAAAAAACAACAACAACAAAAAAACGGGGCCACATTGGCGAGGACTGGGAGCAGCAACCATGGTTAGGAGAGGCAGGGACATCACCAGGCTGTGGCTCTCTTTGCGAGGACATGGACAAGAAAGGAAGGATGGGGACTGACACTCAGCATAGTGAGCTCTGTCATCAAGGAAGGATTATGGGATGTCCTGAGGAGAGAATGGGAAGGGTTGGGATGAGAAGAGGAGAAACAATTTAATTAAGTGCCTGTGGTATGCAGGTGATATGCTGGGCTCTGTATTGGGCAACTGCCTGGCCAACATCCGTTTCCCTTCTTCTAGAAACAGGACCTCGTCTTTCCTTGGTGGGACTGCGTGTCCCCCACATCAGTCCATACGGGTAAGTAGTACTTGATGAGGTAGAATAGAAAAGATAGAAATATTAGGCAGAAAGGAGACATTGGGAAAATAGAGATTTAAAAATTTAAAAGTTCATAATCTAACTCCACCCTATAGGGTGTGTTCAGTCAGGCAGAAGCCTTAATGAGTCCACACCCTTAAGCACAATGGCTCCTCTCCACACCTGAGATGCTTAATGTAAGTAGGGTGGGTGAGGAGGACAAAGGTCAGACCCCACTGCCTATCTGTTGCCAGGGAAACTGAGGACTAAGAGGAAGTCCTGCCCTCCACTGTGCGACCCTACCTACCCCTCCTATAAAAGAACTGCGAAAGCACGCAGACGCTCTCTTG
>PVJS01001647.1:0-45986 GCA_004027185.1 Glis glis
TCATATGTTTTCATTAATATGTGCAACTTAGGGAGTAGTGGGGACACAAAAGGGACTCCAATGATAATGGAGAACCCTCAGTGGTGCAAGGGAAGGGGTACAAGGGAAGGGGAAGGGTAAGAAAGTAGTGAATCCATGGAATTACTGTCATAAACAATGTGTTTATATGAGATTATACCAACATCATTCTCAGTGATACAGTGGGGGTGAGGTGGGGGTGAGGTGGGGGGGAGGGACACCAAGAGCTGTAAAAAAGAATAAAAAAAAAAACTCCATTTCTAAGAAAATAAATCACTAAGTGACTTGAAACTACCTGAAAAAAAAAGAAATGAAAGAAAGAAAAAAGAAAAACTTGCATTCTCATTTAAGGATATCTATTCCTTCTGATATTTTTCTATTACAAATCATCCTTGGAAAATAAAATAACTAATTTAAAAACAAAAACATATTTCAAAGCCAGGCATAGTGGCCCCTGCCTATAATCCCAGTACTTGGGAGGCTGAGACTGGAGGATTGCAGGTTTAAAGCCAGCCTGGTCAACTTAGTGAAGCCCTGTTACAAAATAAAAGGGTTGGGGATGTAGGCTAGGGGTAGAATGCCCTAGGTCCCATCCCCAGTACTACACACACATACACACACACACACACACACACACACACACACACACACACAATGTGTGTTTTTAATATATATTCTACACTGGCTTGATTATATTTGTCTGTTAAATGTTGCTTTTTTATGTAAAGAACATTGAAAATATTAAAAAATACAAAGCATTACTAGCAAGTGAAATGAACTAAAGAGTGAAATATACAGGAACAAAATATGGGAATACACAAACTATATTAAGTTAATAATTACTTTTGATACTTGCTCTGAAAATAACTTACCCATAGATGCAAACAAGAACTGTTGAAAGAAATTGAAAAGTATCAGTTACCCTGAACTATTAAAGTAAAATTTAAAATCTCTAGCCATATCATTAGGAATATATATACAAATATTTACCTAAATTGCTTCTGTTGATTAAAATTTATCCTTATATTAATTGATGACCTGATAATTGCCTTTAGGCTTCTTAAATAAACATGGATGCATTTGGATTGTTTATTAAAATGAAAAAACAAGAGAAGATCATTTATTTGATTTTTTTTCTTGGGTGCTGCTTCAGAGAAATCATTTCCAGATGCCTGGAGATATAAAATATACTAAAGAATATTATCCTAATTCCATTTCAAAGATAGATGGCTCACAAGTAAATAAAAGCCATTTCCTTCAGCCACTTTTCCAATACCAAGTAATCAGCCAAACCCACAAGAATGAGACTCATAATTAATAAAGCTTTTAGAAATAAGGCTGCAAATAAGTCTCTTAGCTCACTCCCAAATCTCCAAGTTTATTGGATTCCTGTGACTAAAAAATAATAATAATAATAATAATCTAGCAAGCTGGTTTAATAGCATTCTAGGCCTTGAATTATCTCATGTAGATGATTTAATACAGAAATGGTGATATTCTTCTCCAAGCAACATAAATGAAGCTAAACAATTTTTCCCCCTAGGAATGCTTAAAAATCTACAAATATTTGTGATGCCATGAGTTGGCTGGTAATAGTAGGTGATAGCAGCGAGATTAATTTTATTTAAGGTATGATTGTGAGAAACACAAGTTTGAGTGTAAAATTGTTAAAAATCTTGATTAATTTTTCCTTGATTAAGTTTTTTAACTTCACATAAATGAAACATATAATATGTATTTTGGGGAGACTGGCTTATTTCACTCAATATATGTTTGTGGGATTAATCTAAGCTGTTGATTTGCCAGTAATTGTTTCATATTTATTATAAAAAGTATTCCAAGCTATGAATAGGCTGCACTTCATCCATTCCACTAATGACAGACATTTGAGAGATTTCACTTTGGGGCTGAGGTAGGATAGGCTAAATAAGGATAGGTAGAAAGGAGACAAACAGGGAAGAAAAGAGGAACTGTGGATTTAAATATAAAACTTCGTGAACACCCTCACCTTCTCTCACCTGGCCTGTTTTCCTCTAGGCCTGAATTGTTGAAAGGTCCAATAAATCTTAGAGTACTAGTCAAGTATGGTGGCCCATGCCTGTAATCCCAATGCTTGGGAAGCCAAGAAAAGAGGATTTCAGGTTCAAGGCCAGCTTCAGCAACATAGAGAAACCCTCAGAAATTTAGGGAGACCCTGTTTCAAAATACAAATAAAAATTAAAAGGATAGGGGTGTAACTCAAAGGTAGAATGTACCTGGGTTCAATCTCCAGTACCAAAAAGCCAATAAACATAAATCTTAGAGTACTGTAAATCCAGATAATTTGTGTCTGTATACCTTGCTAGCTTATAGAATGTATTTTTAGACTAATTAAAAGATGCCTAGAGAAAAATAATATTACAAACCCATGATATGAGTATAGTCCAAACACTATCTGTCAACTAAATATCAACTTGAGGATTCTGAGAAGAACCAGACCACAGTGACCCGCTCTGTGCTCCAAGATCAAAATATTCGAGCTCATTAGGCTGATACCATTCCTACATGTTTCCTTCCTTTAATGGAAAAAGAATGAGACCTCCAAAGTGAGTCTCACTTGGCAGCATCTGCACTCCCTCTCTTTAAGCACATATCCAGCTCTGTCATTTGCTTTTCTGACTAAATCTCCTTGCTTTCCTAAATAAATCTCTGCTTGTACCTTATTTCTGTCAGCATTCTCATTGCTGTAATCTGAAACACCTGATCACCACGATTTAGTGGAAAGAAGATGTATTTGTTCCAGTTTTGGAGGTTTCAGAGACTTCAGTCCATGTTAGTCCAGGTGAAGTCTATGGAGCTCAGATCATGGCATGGGGAGCAGAGAAAGTGAGTGTGCAAGGGCTCTGTTCTAACATCAGAGGCCTGAGGCAAGAGAGAGAGAGAGAGCAAGGGAAGGAAAGGGACCATAAAATAATCCTCAGGGCCACACGCCAAGGGACCCCTCCTCAGCAACCAAGCCCAACCTCCAACATGGATGCCTGTTTCCATGAGGTATAGGGGACATTCTAAATCCAAGCTTCACATGCCTCTTCTGACACATCCTGAAACTCCAAACTGTGACAAATGTCAAGAACACGCCAGGGCTGAGTTGAGGATCCCTTCTCTCTTCTAGGGACTTCCTTAGACCCCATCTGGTGACTGGACTTATTGAAAGCAATGCTGCTCTGAGCAATTATAGATGCATGTGGCTACATTAAACTTAAAATCTTCTGTGCATCAAAACAAATAATCAGAGTGAAAAAGCAACCAATGAAATGGGAGGAAACCATGTATCTCATAAGACACTAATATCCAGAGTTATCAAAGGTTTATATCCAGAATTTACCACTAAAAGACAATCGCAAAATAATCTGATGAAAATGAGGTCAGTGACGCATACCTGTACTCCCAGTACTTGGGAGGCTGAGACGGGAAGATTGGCAGGATCAAGGCCAACCTCAGCGACTAAGGGAGACCCTCAGCAACCTAGTGAGGCCCTTTTTCAAAATAAAAAACACTGGAGGTGTACCTCAGAGGTAGAATGCCCCTGCATTCAATCCTCAGGCAATAACAACAACAACAATAGTGATGATAATAATAATAACCTGATTAAGAATGAGCAAAGTATATGAATAGACAATTCTCCAAAAGAAATATTCAAATTACTAATCATGGGAGAAATGCAAATCAAATTACAATGAGATATCACATCATATCCATCAGGATGGAGACTATCAAAAGACCAGAAAATGCCAGGCATGTGGTACACGCTTGTAATCCCAGTACTTGGGAGGCTGAGACCGGAGGATCTGGGTTTGCAGCCAGCCTCAGCTACTTAGTGAGGCCCTCTGCAACTTATTGAGACCCTGTTTCAAAATAAAGAATAAAAAAAATAGGGCTGGGGGTGTAGCTCAGAGGTAGAATGCTCCTGGGTTCAATCCCCAGTACCGCAAAAACAAAAAAGACCAGAAAATAACAAGTGTTGGTAAGGATGTAGAGAAATTGGAAACCTTGTGCACCATTGATGGGAATGTAAAGATTTGCCACTTTGGAAAACAGGATAAAAGATCCTCAAAAAATTTAAAAAAATAGAATTATCATATGATTGAGAAATCCCACTTCTGGGAATGTACCAGAAGAATTCAAAGCAGTATCTCGAAGACATATTTGCATACTCACATTCATCACAGCATTATTCACAATAGCCAAGGGGTAGAAGCAACTGAAATGTACACTGACAGATGAATGGACAAAGAAAATGTGATATATTTACATATAAGGGAATATTTTTCAACCTTAAAAAGGAAGAAAACCTTTGGGCACAGTGGAGCACACCTGTAATTCTAATTACAGGAGGATGAGTGTTCTGAGCCGACTTCGATCATGGGAAACAACCAAAACATGGTCTCAGCCATTTCAAGAACATTTACTGTCATCGTGACAAATATGAGTTCTTTAGTCGAGGTGCTCCTGGTTAGCAGACGCGCATCGCCTGTCATGCCTGGGCGTTGCACCATGTGCCTGATGCTTGTGTGTCACACTGATAGCCTGGGTGTGTTGAGCCACGCCTGCGTGTGCTGTGAGAGTGGCACCAACATGCTGCACATCATACTGGAGTGTGGTTAGCCACACCCAGGGGTATTTGGGGAGGCAAGTCCCTCTTTGGCTTTAGTGAAGCCCCTTTTAAACGATATGTGCTCCATACATTGAGACAGGAGGATCACAGGTTTGAGGTCAGACTGGGAAACTTAGTGAGACCCTGTTTCAGAATAAAAATTTTTGAAAAAGGGAGAAAACCCTGTCAGATGCTATAGCATGGGTGCACCCCAGGAGCATTATTCCAAGCACATTAAGCCAGTTGCAAAGAACAAATACTGTGTGGTTCCACTCTTATGAAATGTCTAAAGCAGTAAGAAACATGGAAACAGAGAGTAGAAAGGTGGTTGCCATGATGAGGGAGGGGCAAGTAGAGGAAGAGAAATTAGTGTTTAGTGAGTATAAGTTTCCAGTGAACAGTTCTAGAGATGTGTTGCATGACAATGTAAACATACTTAGCACTACTACTGAACCCTACAGTTAAAAATAGCTAAGATGGTAAGTTCACTGTTATGTGTTTTTATTACAATAAGAAAATGCAAAAGAAGTGCAGCTCTGAACATTTTTTGCGTGCCCTTTGGTGCACATATGCACTCATTTCTGTTGGGTGTGAACTTGGGAATCGAATTCTTGGGCTATAGGCTGTACATATGTTAAACCTTAGAAAACACTGCTAAGTTGTTTTCAAAAATGATTTAATCATATACTGTCCAAACAGAAATAGAATCGTTCTACATCACTGTAAGCACTCGGTATTATCAGTATTTTTTTAAATTTTGGCCTCTATGGTTGATGTGGAGGATACTGTACAGAGATTGCATTTCTCTGATGAATAATGAGGTGGAGCATCTTTTAATATATTTATTGACCATTTGGATATCCTCTTTTGTAAAACGTTTGCTCGGTTCTCCATGTATATTTCTGTTGGACTATCTGTCTCATTTTTATTTATTGTTAGAAGATCTTATTGAATATTAAACTTCTAACCACTATGTACATTGCAAATATATTTACCTACTTACTGGCTCATTTTTCACTCTTTTATTCATGTCTTTTGATAAATAGAAATTCTTAATTTTCGTGTATGGTCCCAGGAATTAAACCCAGGGGCATTCTACCTCTGAGCTATACCCCCAGCCCTATTTTATTATATTATTTTATTTAGAAACAAGGTCTTGTTACATTTCTGACAGCCTCACAAAGTTGCCACAGCTGTCTTCAAACCTGCAATCCTCCTGTTTCAGCCTCCCAAGTACTGGGATTACAGGCATGTGCCACTATGCCCAGCTGAAATTCTTAATTTTAATGAAATAATAATACTAATATTTTGTTATTGATGTTTATATCTTATTCAATACTCTCATTAAAATTCTTTATTGTGGCCGGGCGTGGTGGCGCACGCTTGTAATCCCAGTACTTGGGAGGCGGAGACCAGAGGATCTGGGTTCGCAGCCGGCCTCGGCTACTTAGTGAGGCTTCCACAAATTAGTGAGACCCTGTTTCAAAATAAAGAATAAAAAATAGGGCTGGGGGTGTAGCTCGGAGGTAAAATGCCCCTGGGTTCAATTCCCAGTACCACCAAAAAAAAAAGAAAAAAAATTTCTTTATTGTTATCATGATAAACTTTATTATTTACCATTCATATTAAGATACACTAGGAATTAAATTTTGTTCATGATATCAAGTAGTGACTGAGGATTTCCCCCTCCTTTTATATATACACTCACGCAGTATTATTTGCTGTGATAAACTACCCTTTCCCTATTATTTTGCAGTTGCAACTTTATTATGAATCAAGAGTCACTGTACATGTATATACATGTTCTTATACTCTGTTCTACTAGACTCTTCACTTGCCATTGTTCCAGACTTAGATTGTGGAAAACAACCAAAACACAGCCTCAGTCATTTCAAGACTGGTTATTGTAACTGTGATCAAGACGGGTTCTTTATTCATTAATACTCCACACAATTATAGTATTTCACACAAACTTATAAGAAAGAGAGACAGAGAGAGAGAGAGGGAGGGAGGGAGGGAGGGAGGGAGGGAGGGAAGAAGGAAGGAAGGAAGGAAGGGAGGGAGGGAGGGTAGATTGGCACAACCTGGAAGCAGGTCAGGCAGCCAGTCCATTCACCACAGAGCTAGGTTGGCTGTGTCAGGGTCTCAAGTCCGGGTCAGTTATGAGTCTGGTCTGGGTGTTCAGTCTTGACCTTAACCAGTGTTCAACCAGAGCCAGAGGTGAGGAATTGCCCCAGGGCTACCAGCACAGCTGGCCCAGTCAATGTTCAGCCTCATTATCAGCCCTCGGATTGGCAAGGTGACAAGGCTCCTAGGCAGAAAAGCTGCAGGATTTTGATCTCAGGGGCTGACAATTCTAGTCCTCAGGCTGCTAGGAACTTGATGCAGTTGTCCACCTGCTCCTGGTCAGCAGGTATTGCACCTCTGTGCTGCCAACAGGCCTGGGTGTTCCACCTTGTGCCTGATGCCGGTGTGTTGTGTCACACCTGTGCTGCGAGAGTTACTCTTGTGCACTGCACATCATGTGTGAGCCACATCCAGGGGTGCTTTGGGAGTTAAGTCCCTCTTTGGCATTAATTTTAAAAGTGTGTGCTTTGTACAAAATATAATTATATGTGTGCAAAATATATTTAATATATTTAATGTATGCTTCATACAAAATAAATAAATAGCAATTTGATAATATATACAAAATTGGAATGTTTTTAGAAATGTGCATTACATTTATTTCTGGGATTGAGGGTGATCTTATATTTGAAAGGGCATCATTTTAACAGAACTCTGAAAACATTGATACATTTTTTTTAAATAAAGAGCACATGGAGAGTACTTATGCACAGTAATTATTGACTATATTGGTTGTGGATTTAGTGTTCTATAATGGTTACCATCTTTGAGCCTGCACAGGAGACTTTGATGAAGTGCATACTAAACATACTATATTAATTGTTTGAAGAGTCTGTCAAATATCACTGTGCTTACTAAATCATGCATCGCCAATGTTATGATTTGCAGTGATAAAATTATGCTATGGTAATTTTTTGGAACATTGTAGCATATGGTGCCAGATGCCAAGGGCATACTAATTAATGAGAAAATTAGCACATAGATATTAGCTCACTATAATGTATTTGCAGTCAAGACGTAAAGTGTAACTTAGAAAGCAATTTGAAACATTAAGGCTAATGCTATGCAAAACTTAATATTGATCCTTAATAGCAAAAGAAAGACAAAATAGTTTTTTTAAAGAGAATATAGAAAGTGAGCTATTTCTACAATTATTTTATCTTTCCCTTTCCTTTTTTACCCCTCTGAATTGGGATGTAATCCAGGGCCTCATGCCTACAAGACAAGAACTATACCACTGAGCCACTGAACTACATCTCCAGCCCTTTTTATTTGTTTTCAGACAAGATCTTGCTAAGTTGCCCAGGCTGGCCTCAAATTTGGTGATCCTCCTGCTTCAGCCTCCCAATTAGCTGGGATTACTGGCATGTACCACTGCGCCTAGCTTGTATTTCCCTGGGCATTCACCCCTAGCCCTATTTTATTTTTTATTTTGAAACAGGGTCTCACTAAGTTGCTGACAGTCTCTCTAAGTTGATGAGACTGGACTACAAACTTTGATCCTTCTGTCTCAACATCCCAAGTACTGGGATTATAAACATGTGCCCACCAGCCCAGCCCACTTTCCCTTTCACATAGGAATTACACTGAGAAAAAGAGTGTCAGGGTAATGGATCCATTCCTCACCTCAGGGACTCAGGATTGGGGGGTCCTTGGCTTCCGTGGGCGAAAAGAATTTCAGCATGTGCCAGTCACAGACAAAAACACAGGTTTATTTAGGAAAGTGTGGGATACACATTCAAAGGAGAATGCGGGCCATCTGAAAAGCGAGAAAGGCCTTTGGGGTCTCACAGTTCTTCTTTATAGGTGACCCCCATGAGAGAGTGGGTAGGGGTGCACAGCAGGGATGGAGGTCTGATTTTTCTCAGAATCCTCAGGTTCTTGACATCTGCTGGTGGTTGGCTGGGTGGCCTGGGCTTGACCAAATGTCAGACCTTCTTTATGGATCTTTTGTTTGTAGAACATCTTAGAAAGTTTTGGTGGGGAGATAGACCTTTAGGATTAAAGATGAAGGCCTTTTGGGAGTGTTTGACAAAGAAAAAACAGACCCTTTAGGGTGAAGATAAGGATCATCATAGAGTTTTTAGATTTAAAGCAACAGTCTACCTTTTCTTCTGTTTGCTTCCTTTTACCCATTACTTTTATTTCTCCTAGTCTACCTGAAGAATACCTCACATGCTTTGATCAATCTCTTTATCAAAAATACTTTTTACTATTCACTTAATACTCTCAAGAATAAGAGCAGGTTTCAAGGTGGAGTGCTCTATGGACTGAACAGGCACTAAACTAGCCTTTTTTGCCTCAAGCTCCTAAGTGAGAGAAAAAAAAGAAAGAAAACTTAAACAATCAAAGGTCTGAGCAAGTGAAGGTCATCCAACCTATTCAAGAGACCTTGATAACTAAGTAATTTACATTACACAGTGCAGCTTTTTATAATAAAAATGATACCACTTTACATTTCTATAGGCTTTGTATTTTCACAAATTACTTTGTGGCTGCAAGATAAAAGCTTGAGTTCTGGAGACAGATAACAGGTGGACCAATTCCAAGGCTACCATTTGTGAGCTTGTGGTCTTGGGTGTTGCCTAATCTCAGCCAAAGCTTTTTTTTTCATTTATAATGGAAATTAGTACAGTATCTAGTTCCAAGGGTTGCTGGAAGAATTAAAAGAAACATTCCACATGAAGCAGTTATCACAATGCCTAGCACAAAAAAGAATCATTCAATAAATGCAATCATTTAATATAATTGTTCTTTCAGCAGCTCAATGAGGGGGTCATTAAAATTATCACTACCATACATGAAGAAATTTGAACAATAAAGGATTCAAATGGCTTTCCAAAGGTTACGAAGGTAGTAAGTGGCATAGTTGGAACCTGAGTCCAAGATCCTGAACTCCAAAGCCCAACTTACTCACTGCTCCTCCACTACTTGATAAAAAGATGGAAAAAATATGAGTCTGGCTCATTTTTTTATTGGTGCATTGTAATCATACATATTCATGATTTTCAGGGTGATAGAAGTATACATGCACACATCAGTCAATTAGCCCAGCCCTCCCCCAATTCCCACCCCCTTCCCTCCTTCTCGTGCTCAGCATAGTAGTTGACTTTGATAAGTTTGTGTATGTACATCCAGTGCATCAGGGTGTTTCCCTCTTTCCCCCTCCCATTTCCCTCAGTTAGGTCTCCTTCTTTACTCATCTGAGGTTTACTCCATCTTTGTCTGGAGCCCTCCTAGCTTCTACATACTAGGGAGAGCATCTGACTTTTCACATTTTGTGACTGACTAATCTCACTCAGCATAATGTTCTCTAATTCCATCCATTTCCCTGCAAATGGCGTAATTTTGTTCTTCTTGATAGCTGCATAAAATTCCATTGTGTATATATCCCATTGTTTTGTAATCCATTCATCTGTTGATGGACATCTTGACAGCTCCCATATTTGGCAGTTGGGAATTGTGTAGCTATAAAGATAGATACACATATATTAGTCTGGTAATTTGGTTTCCATTCTTTTGGGGAGATACCTAGAAGTGGTATTGTCCAGTCATAAAGTAGGTTCATTCCCAGTCTTCTGAGGATCCTCCACACTGTTTTTCAGAGTGGCAATTTTGGGTTCATTTGATGGAGTCTGCCAGATTCCAGGATGGTCCTATGTTTAGTGATTATTCACAGACTGAATGTGGTTCTACTGAACTATGACTAACATATCATCAGAGGATGAACACTTTAGAATGCTTTCTGAATTGTCCCCAAATTTCAAGCTCATATACATTTGACAAGTCACATTGCTGATTATAGCATTTGGAAGATGGTTTCGTGAAAACTGAGGGAGTGCAGGTTTTACTATGTTAAAAATAAATGTCCATGATGTCATAAGAAAAGACACGTGTTTGAAAATGGCTTGGCAAGGTGATTTTACTTTTTGCCAAAAGGGTCTTGCCATCAGGGAAGCCAACAAGTGTCATGGCAGGACACAATGATTCCTGTGGGTTCTTGGCTTCCATGGTGAAAAGAATTTCAACACACATCAGTCAGAGAAAAGGCAAAGGTTTAATTCAAGAAAGGTGGAAAGGTGGGAATACATGTTCAGGGGAGACGTAGGCCATCTCAAGGATCTGTGAGAGCCACTGCAGAGAGTGGCAGAGAGGGGTTCAGGGGGGCGCAGAGAGAGACATGAGAGATATTAAAATATGTTGAATATACAAATTCAAAAGCATGACCATTAATAGAAATAGAACCATGTCATCTCTGTTAAAAACATGAAAATCATTAGCAGATTTCATTGACTTTTCCTCAGTGACCCTATAAAAAGCAGTTTCAACCTTAAAAGCAAATCTCATTTTGAACAGGCATTATCCCTGATAAAACTCACTCTTTTCAGAATGTATTTTTATTATCTTAAGTTCATAGAAATTTTTCTTTTTCTAACACAATCTTCTACATTCTATGTTCTCTTTCATACTTTGTGTAAAATCCAATTGATTATTTTATAAAATATCTTAAATGCCAACTAATCCATGAGCTGGCTGCTCTGAATTAATGAAAAAAATTCTGAATTCTGTACTTCCAGAATGAAGTCTTATTACATTCTGGCATAAAAAAATTCTAATTAACTTCAAACTACAACAACTAAATCTACACACACAAAAATCTGCCCGAATTTTCTGTGAGGACAGATATTTAATAACATCTGGCTCTAATTCTGGTCAACTAAAAGGAAATATCATGAGATTTTTAAAAAAGAGCCAAATTCATCTTGCTCATCTTTGGTCTCCAAGACTTAATATGTATTTGGTGTAATTTGCATAGTAACTGTCGATGCTATTACCTTAAAAAAAAGTTACATTAGTTTTTCTCTCAGCCTTTAAGGATTACACATTTTTTTTGTATTCCTGGATGGCAATAGAGTAACTACCCATAACATCAGCAACGAGAGCGAGCAGCAACTTGCTCCACACTCAAAAGAGACCCACACGGCAGTGGAGGCAGCGGTGGCGGCGCCATCTTGACTAGGCCATGCTTGCTGCTACTGGCAGTGCAACTTCCACAGACCACCAACAAAGAAGGCAGCCACCTGTTGTAAATCCAGCAACTGCAGAGCATCAGCAATGAAAGTGAGCAGCAACTCACTCCACGCTTGACAGAGACTCGAATGGTGGTGGCAGGAGCAGCAGTACCATCTTAGCCAAGCCAAGCCGAAGGGTACTGGCATTGCGGCTTTTTCAGGCCATCAACAAAGAAGCCAATAACCTGTTGTAAATCCAGTAACTGCAGATCATTAACAACAAAAGCAAGCAGCGACTCACTCCACGCTCAACAGAGACCCAAATTCTTGGAAGCCCTACCAGAACCTGCAGCACCCTGGCTGAGCCACCCCCTCCCCCAGAGATTAAGAGCAGCGCTCAACGAGACCATAAGTCAATGAGCTGGCCCAGGGGGAGATCACTCAGCACACCCATAGGGACTCATATGACAAGCAATAGACTCAAGAGGTCTGAGACTTTGCGGATCACCCCTGTGGAGGTGGGAGTGGGGTCTGCTGTAAGACAAGTCATTCTTACTGGTAAAAGGAACAATCCAGCAAGAGGATATAATAATAGTCAACATTTATGCCCAAAACATAGGTACAATCACTTTCATAAAAGAAACTCTTCATGACATTAAGTCACATAGATCCCAGTACAATAATATTGGTAGACTTCAACACCCCTCTCATACCACTAGATTGATCTTCAAGACAAAAAGTCAGTAAAGAAGCCTCTGACCTAAGGAACACCATAAACCAAATGGACCTACTAGACACATACAGAATGTTTCACCCAACTACAGCTGAATCCACATTTTTTTCAGCTGCTCATGGAACCTTCTCTAAAATAGACCATATCCTAGGCCACAAAGTGAGTACTAGCAAATTCAAAAAATTTGATATAATCCCCTGCATCTTTTCAGGCCATAATGGAATGAAACTAGAAATCAACTATAAGAAGACCCAGAGAAATCTCATAAACACGTGGAGACTGAACACCACACTGATGAATGAGGTATGGGTCACAGAAAAAATAAAGGGAGAAATTAAGAATTCCTAGAAACAAATGAAAACAGAGACACAACATATCAAAATCTCTGGAACACTATGAAGGCAATATTAAGAGGAAAATTCATGACTCTGAGTGTTCACATAAGAAGAACAGAAAATCACCAAATAAATAACCTAATAATACACCTCAACGCCCTTGAAAAACAGAAACAGTCTAACCCCAAAGCCAGTAGAAGACAGGAATTTATTAAAATCAGAACAGAAATCAAGGAAGTAGAGAATTAAAAAATACAAAAAATCAACAAAACCAAAAGCTGGTTCCTTGAAAAAATAAACAAGATAGATGAGCCACTAGCCAACCTAACCAAAAGAAAGAGAGAATCAACCCAAATTACAAAAATAAGAGATGAAAATGGCATCATTACCACCGACAGTG
Organism: Glis glis; assembly: GCA_004027185.1. NCBI lineage: Eukaryota > Metazoa > Chordata > Mammalia > Rodentia > Gliridae > Glis > Glis glis. Next base: position 13,259 of record PVJS01001647.1, read on the forward strand.
TGGAAATCCAGAGGATTATCAGAAACTACTTTGAAAAACTATACTCCAACAAAATGGAAAATCTAGAAGAAATTGACAAATTTCTAGACATGTACAACCTTCCTAAGTTGAATCAAGAAGATATAGAAAATTTAAACCGACCAATAGCAATCAAAGAGATTGAAGCAGCAATAAAGAGCCTACCATCAGAGAAAAACCCAGGACCAGATGATTTCCCAGGTGAGTTTTATAAAACCTTTTTAGAAAACTAATCTCAATACTCTTCAATGTATTCCATGAAATAGAAAGAAACAGGACTCTCCCAAATACATTCTATGAAACCAACATCACACTAACACCAAAACCAAATAAAGACAGCTCAAGAAAAGAAAACTACAGGCCTATATTGTTGATGAACTTAGACACAAAACTTCTAAACAAAATACTAGCAACACACATTAAAAACCACAACAAGAAAATCATACACCAGGACCAAGACAGGTTTATCCCAGGGATGCAAGGCTGGTTCAGTATATGAAAAACAACCCATATAATCTACCACATAAACAGAACTAAAGACAAAAATCACATGATAATTTCAATAGACACTGAAAAAGAATTTGACAAAACCAACACGCATTCGTGATAAAAAACACTGCAGGGAATTTGAATAGAAGGAACATAACTCAACATCATAAAGGCAATATACAATAGGCCCACAGCCAACATCATATTGAATGGGGAAAAACTACAAGAATTCCCTTTAAACAGGAATAAGACAAGGATGTCCACTATCACCACTCCTTTTCAATATAGTACTAGAGACTCTAGCCAGAGCAATAAGGCAAGAAAAAGAAATCAAAGGAATGCAAATAGGAAAAGAAGAACTGAAACTATCTCTATTTGCAGATGACATGATATTATACTTAGAAGACCCAACAAACTCACCCAAAAGGCTTATAGACCTGATCAATAAATTCAGCAAAGTGTCTGGATACAAAATCAATCTTAAAAAATCAGAAGCTTTTCTATATGCCAACCATACATCCACTAAAAAATAAATACAGAAAACATTTCCACTCACCATATCACCCCCCTTGGTTAGGAATAAACCTAACCAAGGAGGTAAAAGACCTCTACAAGGAAAATTATAAAACATTGAAAAAGGAAATTGAAGATCTTAGAAGATGGAAAGACCTCCCATGCTCTTGGATAGGCAGATGAAATATCATCAAAATGGCCATTCTTCCAAAAGTGATCTACAGATTCAATGCAATCCTCATTAAATTACCAAGGTCATTCTTCACAGACATAGAAAAATCAGTCTTTAAATAAAAAACATTTGGAACAATAAAAAACCCAGAATAGCAAAAGTAATTCTCAGCAATAAGAACCATGCAAAAGGCACCACATTATCTGACTTCAAACTATACTACAAAGCCATAGTAATAAAAACAGCATGGTATAGGCAGAAAAGCAGACATATAGACCTATGGAGTAGAATAGAAGACTCAGCAACAAATCTGCATACTTTCAGCCAATTGATTTTTTACAAAGGAACCAAAATTATACACTGGAAAAAAGCCTCTTCAACAAATGGTGTTGGCAAAACTGGTTAACCACATGCAGAAAAATGGAAATAAACCCCACTTTCTCACCCTACACAAGAGTCAGTTCAAGGCGGATCAAAGATCTGTAAATTAGACCAGAGAACTTGCAGCTACTTGAAGAGGGCATAGGTCCAATTCTTCAACACATAGGCACAGGCAAAACTTCCTCATCAAGACCCCAAAGGCACAAGATGTTAAAAAGAGGATCAATATGTGGGATTGCATTAAACTGTGGAGCTTCTGCACAGCAAAGGAAACTATCAAGGACCTCAACAGAGAGCAGACAGAATGGGAGAATATTTTTGCCAGCTACCCCTGTGATAAAGGACTAATATCTAGAATACACAGAGAACTCAAGAAACTCACCGCTAAAAAAACAAACAACCCTATCAAAAAATGGGCAAGTGAACTAGACACTTCACAAAAGAAGAAATACAAATGGCCAATAAATATACGAAAAAAATGTTCAATATCATCAGCAATCAGAGAGATGCAAATCAAAACTACTCTGAGATTTCACCTAACCCCAATTAGAATGGCAATCGTTAAAAACACAAACAATAACAAATGCTGGCGAGGATGTGGAGAAGTAGGAACTCTAATACACTGCTGGTGGGATTGCAAATTAATGCAACCACTTTGGAAAACAGTGTGGAGGATCCTCAGAAGACTCAGAATGAACCTACCATATGACCCAGCAATACCACTTCTAGGCATCTACCCAAAAGAATGGAAAGCAAACTACCAGACTAATGCATGCGTATCTATGTTTATAGCCGCACAATTCACCATTGTCAAACTATGGAATCAGCCAAGATGTCCATCAACAGATGAATGGATTACAAAACTATGGAATATATATACAATGGAATTTTATGAAGCCATAAAGAAGAATAAAATTACATTATTTGCAGGGAAATGGATGGAATTAGATAACATTATACTAAGTGAGATTAGTCAGTCACAAAAATGAAAAGTTGGATGCTCTCCCTAATATGCAGAAGCTAGGGAGAATAGGGCATAGGAAGGACTCCAGACAAAGATGGAGAAAACCTTCGATGAGTTAAGAAGGTAACCTAACTGAGGGAGATGGGAGGTGGGAAGAGGGAAACACCCTAATGCACAGGATGTACATACACAAATATATCAAAGTCAACTACTATGCTGAGCAGGAGAAGGGTGGAAGGGGGAGGGAATGGGGTTGGGAATTGGGGGAGGGCTAACTGACCAATGTGTGCATATATACTTCTACCACCCTGAAACTCATCAAGATGTATGATTACAATGCACCAATAAATAAAATGATAATAATAATAATTCTCATCTTATCATATTACACATTTCTTCCCTGTATCAAGGACTCTTGGTATTTTCATGTCTCTATGTAGCATCCCTCAAAGTGGAAACATTGGACAGGTTCTGAGAATAGTTCTAGAAATGCTGACTGCCAGTAAATTAATCATAAACTGAAGGCTTAAGAAACTGGAAGTAATCATTCTGAGGAAAATATAATTAATACCTTAAAATATATGGGGGGAGTATTAGCCAGGAGTTGCATTCAGCTATCAGTAGAGACACCTTTCTTTTCTGCAAACATGATGCCTTAAACACCATAATGTTTATTTTACTCTTATATACACACAGTCCAGCAATAAGCAATTGAAGGTCTGGTGCAGTAGCTGCAACATAAGCTGGACACAGTCTCCTTCCAGCTTTATGTGTCTCCATGCTTAACACTTGGCTTGTATCCTCAAGCTTACCTCACAGTTACAACATGGTATTGGAGCCCAAACTATCACATCCACAGCCCAAGCAGGAGGAAGAATAAAGTGAGCTTCCTTATTGGCAACATCAGAGTTCTACTTATATCTCATGTAAACCCTACTTATTTAAAAGAAATGGAGAGTTTTAGTTGTTCACTACTGGGCACATTGCCATTTGCAGTCATGCAGGGAATGTTACTGAGAAAGATGAGAATAGATGGTTGGTAGATAGCTAGCAGCTTCTAAAACGGTACAGCAACCAATTGTTACTGAGCTTCCTTACAAACAACATAATTTTATAAACAGAGACATTAGATATTTCATTTCTTTAAGGGAATCTGTAGAATCTCCTTTCTGGAGACTTTAAAATTAGCAGTTCTTTTCACAGATGTGGAATTTCTTTAATTAAATGTATTTCCTTAGACATTTAGTACAATATTAAATCAATATCTTACACATTCTAAAGAATGTTTACATGGTAAGTTAGTAAATAGCATATAAGCCACAATGGAATAAGGTTAAATAGCAATAAGTAATTATCTTTGGTTGATAAAGGGGAAGAATTGTTCTGTCTGAAGGAATTAGAAAAAGGTTTCACAACTCTTTACTACAAGTCTAGTAAGAATTGGCACTAGTATTATACATGAATTTAATAAATATCAATAGAAAATATATCTGATTGAGAAGTTGACTCATTAGATTATTTTAGTGTAATTTGAATTTCAGGGGGAGGGGTAGAGGAGATATTAAATTTAGTATTAAATTTATGCCATTTGCTAAATCTTACCCAAAATGCTCTCACTTTTTTGTTTTGTCTCTATATCTGCATACATTTTAATATCAACATGCCCATTGATATGCCCATATCAATACGGCCATCTAATTTTAAAATCTTCTTTGGCTGGGCATGGTGGTGCATGCTTGTAATCCCAGTACTTGGGAGGCTGAGACAGGAGGATCGCAGGTTCATGGCCAGCCTCAGCTACTTAGTGAGGCCCTCCGCAACTTAGTGATACCCTGTTTCAAAATAAAGAATAAAATTAGGGCTGGGGGTATAGCTCAGAGGTAGAATGCCTCTGGGTTCAATCCCCAGTTCTGCAAATAAATAAATAATATCCTCTTTGATTCTTTCCAGAATTTTCTTCTCACCAACATCTGAGTGCATGTTAAGGTGTACGTTAAAGATGAGGCTCATTAATATTGGAAAGAGGTGGTTAGGAGGGATAATGGAAGCAGGATTAGTAAGTGAAGTCATCACTTTGGTAACTATATCTTCATATCTTAACCATTTCTTCCACAGTAGATACTATATAGCAAAAGAAAAAGCACACAGGGGTAGGATTTTTCCCATTAAAGACAGAGACTATGGTACTGGAGGGAATGGGTATTTTTACTCATCTGAGAGCATCTCAGGTTAACTATCAAAGGTATACCCATTCTTCTCTGATGCTCACTCTCCATTATTGCTGTTTTGAAACAATTGACAGGTACATCAACTTACGGTTAAAACTAAAAGAAAAATATCCACAAAATATATCACATTCAAAATGTCCGTAAGTTTAAAATACACTATATGTTTATATTTTATTTCCTCTAAGAATTTCATCTGAAGGAACCAACCACAAAATGTTAAATATAGCATTGTGCTTTTAAAAATAGCATCATTGTTACTGATAATCTCCCTACAGTTTCAAAATGTAATGTTATCCACAGTCCCCGAAGCCAGGCTAGAGGTAAGCAAATGCTTTGATTTAAAAGCATGGAAAACAGATTCCACTAAGCATGGTTCACAAGCAGATGTAACATTTCAGATGTGGCATCATTGAAGATATTTTCTTGATTTATAGAATCATCATGAGCGAGGGTCACAAATAGCACTTACTTGTATAGACATTTTTCCAAGAAAGGTTAAAGCTTGTATAAAACAGTTCAGAATGTCCTCAGTCTGAGGAAAGGAAAATGTGTTTCACACACTGATATCTTTGTCATCTCTCCACTGCGTCTCTTCCTTGCTGGTTATTTATGTTTTGTCTGTACTACAAACTGGCCTTTTCTCTTTCTTCACTCCTCGTCTGCAGTGGGATGTCTCCAAGGAGCTAAGGCTCGGCATCTTATAAGATTGACAAGTATGATGCTTATATCTTGCATTATTTGCATTATTAAGAAAAATAATCTGGGTATTAGTGATCAAGCTATGAGCAAGTTTTTGATCAGTACCCTAGCTATTGTTCATCTAAATGAGAGAAGAAAGGAACACAGTCAAGAGATTGTTTAGTCCACAATATCTTGGCATTTCTATTTGTGACTTCTCATATAGGTCTAGAAAATAATATGAGAAGCAGGGTGTGGTGGATCACGCCTATAATTCCAGTACTTGGAAGGCTGAAACAGGAGGATCACAGGTTCAAGGTCAGTTTCAGCAACTTAGCAAGACCTGTTTCCAAATGAAAAATTAAAAGGATTCAATTCCTGGAAAGGAAGGAAGGAAGGAAGGAAGGAAGGAAGGAAGGAAGAAAAATGTCCCCAATCATTCCTAATGCAAGTATGGTATAGCCTCTTAAAATTTTCATGAAAGACATACAGAGAAAGATCACAAGGATTCCACTAAATGTCATCCTGGAATTTTTAATCTGTATCATATTTAAACAACAAGTATAATAAATATATATTGACTCTAATAATAACTCACAATATTCCTAGATCTGAATTAAAAATATCAAAGTCAGAATTTATAAGCTGGATAACATCCTTTTATTCATACAAAAATTTTAAAAATACTACCCCATCTATCACTGCAATGGAAAAAATTGTAATGGAAAAAATTATTATCCGTAAAACTCAGATGAGAAAACTGAGGCATAAAACAGTCACTTTGTGATCTTTAGTAATAATTTACTTTTGAAAGTGCAGCCCTGTTTCTCTTCCAAGAGGTCGCTGTCTGAAGCATCTTTCTGGTCTGCCTACACTGAGGAACAAAAGCACTTACCCTGGACTTTGGAGCCTCAGCAGGGGTTTGTACTTTCTTCCCATGTGAATGAAACAAGTTGCCTTTATATCTTTACAACATTATCTGTAAATCCCTCATGTTTTCTCATGGTATTAAGACAGATAGCTAAATAAGATAATCCGTTCTGTTATTCTTTTCCTCAAAACAACCTTTGATGGATCTAGAGAATTAGAATGCATTTTTCAACTGAATGTTTTGACAGACCAAAGGGTAGAAATGGAGTAAATTGCCTAGTCAAAGGAACAGAGAGTTGCAGGCTCAACCCTGAAGTTTTAATGACAGGGTCTCACTGGGGTCAGTCCTCTGATGATAGGTTGTTTTCCATTACCCGGTTTATCTTTACTTCTGAATAGGTGAAACTGAGAACCACATCCTGATGAATTCTTTTGTTAGCGTCCCTTCTAGCTGTCTTAAGTTACAGGACCTGAAATAGGAGACATTCTAAACAGAAATTTATAAGTGAATTATAAAGGGGCTGATCATCCCTGGAAATAATACTTTAAGCCAATGTTTGGGAGGGGTGAGGGGATAAAGAGAAGATTAGCCAATTTTAAGAGCAATCAATTTCAATTGATTAACATACAAGTTTTACTTTAATTAAAAACTTTTAAGTTACATTTTATTTCACTTTTTTTTCCTTAAATACATTTAGACCAATCAAATGTAAGTAAGAGGAACTTCATTGGGCATTTCATGGGCTGTAAAATTTGGGGCCTGTTATTACAAGTACAGTATATAGTGGATTATGGCATGACATTTTCTGCTCAGTGTATCTGTATTGGTTTCCAAGAGCCCACTGTAGATTCTAATCCCTCGCTGTTGCTATTTCTAATCATCAAGGACTAATTGGTATAATGACCATGAGTCACCTTCCACCTAACCACCATCTCTGCTATATCGAAATGTTTCCATCATCCCTCAGAGTTGGTCTCTCCAAAATGAGGGCAGGCTACTTGGAGAGCGAATGCTGTTTTAACAGACTCAAGAGAGAAGACTATAGTTGACATCTTGCTTTGTCTCCAGTATTATTTCTTCTTTTAGATCAAGGATGTTCAATCTAGGTTGTGCATAGCCCTAGAAATACATGTGGTCTTGTACACAGAGCAATAGACAGTTTTAAGGACTTTAATTTCAGATGCCATTTCCTAAAACTAGTATGTCTTAAGAAAAGATCTGGCAATTAGATTTCATGTCATGCTTTACTTTTAACTTCTCTTTTATAATAATCCTTTCTCCACTTTGCAAAAAAAAAAAAGAAAGAAGAAATAAAAAGGAAAGGAGAAGAAAGGAGAGAGAAAGAGAAGGAAGAAGGGGAAGAAATTATCTCCTGTTCTAATATTCAAAATTTTCTATAGAAACATATTATTTTCCTCCTCTGATATCACAGAATATAACACAGCAGGACAGTTACATATTTGAACTTTTGGATTAGACTAAGGTCCTAATCTCAACTCATAAATTGTGTGACCTTGTACAAAACACCTATCCCAGAAGTGTACAATCAAGGACACAAGGAGTAAATGGTTAACAGTAGTTTTGGAATAATTAATCTTCATTCCCCCAAGTCCATGTCTTCTTTTCTAAACTCAATCTGCCTGAGAAAATACATTCCATTTCTTGCTTTTTTCCTGAGGGAGAATCCTGTGAATGAAAAACCAAAGGACTTTTCCTTCCTAAGACACACTGAGAGCAATGGGGCCTTGTTTCATCTGGAGTATAACCTACTTGAGACAAAGTGTGGGATTTCTCCATGTATTCATCTCAGAGTTAGAATCCAGCAGAAAGATAACTGTCACAAGGAAGTATATTAAGATGTTTATGTGAATTGAAAAATGAAGTCAGACTTTTTCTAATGAGGAGTAATTCTAATTTGACTGATTGGTTTAATAATGAGAACTGGCTTTTTTGTTATGATTTATGGAAGATATTTTCCATAAATTAAGTGAACTAAATCTGTACTTCACTGTTTTGTTAATAATTTTCAAAGATTAAAGTAGCTTTATAAAATATTTTATTGTTGAAATTAATAGCATTTAATTTTTCAACTTTTTCTGAGTAAATCTGGTTAAACAAGATATCTATAGGTTAGAAAATAAAATGTGAAATGAAGGTATTAATGATTATTTGCACAAAGTCTTTTGATATTCTTTACAGAAATTGAGGAAGATGACTTTACTTCTAGGGTGTCATTTGTAAGTCAGACAGTACTCCAGTCTCTGCTTTCATCAAACAGATAAGGAATAATTGAATGATCAGCTGATGGAACATCAAGAATAATGATGATGGAACACAATGATCTTTATCTTATAATTTAGAAGGAGATCAAGAAAATGAGAGATATAAAAATTCTTAATTTATGTAGAAAATATTTCCCAATGTTAATATCTATAAAATATAAAATATGAATAGAATATATTTTAAATGTTTTATTATGTAATTTAAAAATAATTTTGGACATATGATATGTATTCATAATAAAATTTTACTCACAGCTATATACTAATAAGTAATTCATCATCGATTGTTTTATATAGTTCTATTGCTTTGATTGATTTTGTATTAATTCAGAAGCTTCCACTATATTTCACTCATTTTGTTTGGGGCTAGTGATATGACAGTGTATAATAAAGTCTTGGCCTTTCATGAAACCAGAGAACAAATATTAACAAGTAATAAGTTTGATTAGGGTCACAAAGGTAAAAAGCAAATGAGTATGGGAACATAGAAGAAAAGGGTGTAACTTGGTCTGTTAGATCAGATGAAGCTTATCAGCAGAGAAATATAACACAACACTATAGAAATACACCTATATGTATCATTATACATACACATGTTATTAAATGAATAATTAAAATGGCATATAAAATGCATGTATGTGAGTAACAATTGTCAAAAATCAAGTGATCTATAGAGCAATTATAATGTTCACAATCATGAATTAGACCATTTCCTATGACAAGCCGCACTAAAATTTGAAAGACAAACTATAGTTTATAAATCCTATTATAATCCGAAAGACATAATTCTGAACATCATAATCCCACATGTTAAAATCCCCAAATATCAAAACCCCTAACGTCTAAAGCCCCCCAAATCACAATCCCAGAAGATTAAGATCCTGAACGTTTAAATCCTAAAAGCCAAAATCCAGAAAACTGCCAAATCCCATGGAAGGAGAAAAGCTATGTGACAGGTGGAAAGCCAAATTTTAGAGAAGAGATTGGCCACAAGATACAGCAATGATGAAAAGTTCAGTTTAAAAACATGCCACTTTTTGGGGTTTTGCCTTGGCTTTCCTTCTAGCTGATGAAATTCCAAGAGCTTTTAATGAATTTGCCCAAAGAAGCCAGAAAAGTTACTGACTGGCTCAAAAAGAATGATGTGCTCAGGAGGATAGAAGACACTTCCTAAATGGTGTTGATGTTCAATCACCAGTATTGTTCCTGCCAAATTCATGGTTTGTATATGAGTGCATTTGGAGTAGATTTTCATGTGCCCAAAGTAACACAGAAGCGTGGCACAAAAGATGGAAAAGTTTCATGGGGAATGCCACATCAGAGTGCATTGAATCACAGAATTTCAAATGGAGCAGCAACACCTAGAAGATCAATGTGAATGTGTTTTCCAAGCAGAGGTGTGTCTTATAAGAAATAAAGCAGCTATTTATAGTGCTGCAAGATTGCAAAATATAGATGATGATCTAAATGATCGTGATGCCGGCCCTCTCTCACAGACTACCTGCAAGCAATTACCCGCAATCCATCCCTGTCACTTTTTCATATATAAAATTTTCTTTTGATTTTTTGGGGGTTTTTTTTGGTCTCTCTCTTTATTGTTTTTCTCCCCCCCCTTTTTCTTCCAGTTTATCCTCTTGATGTTTTAAACTACCAAACTTTATTTTTAACAATTTGCTATGCTATGTATTTCATCATCACATCATTTCGGTACTGAAGGTATAAATTGTAGAAAGACTTTGAGAGAGTTCTAATTCTTTTTTTTTTTCTGCAGTTTTGGCTCAATGAAAGTGTATTATCATAGCCAGGTGTGGTGGCGCACGCACGCTTGTAATCCCAGTACTTGGGAGGCTGAGACAGGAGGAGCGCAGGTCCGTGACCAGCGTCAGCTACGCTACTTAGTGAGGCCCTCCACAACTTAGTGAGGCCCTGTTTCAAAATAAAAGAATAATAAATAGGGCTTGGGGTGTAGCTTGGAGGTAGAATGCCCCTGGGTTCAATCCCCAGTACCAAAAAAAAAAAAAGAAAGTGCATTATCACAATGTTGACGTGTGTGGACAACACTTGTGTATACAAAAATCATTGAAACATCTTCAATAAATGAAGAAATATCTTTTTTTGTACATTTGTCCTTCTAAAAGATAAAACTTCTTGAGATCTTGATTCTTTGGGCAACTACACATGCAGTAGTAACCCATTGTGGTTTTAATCCATCTTGTCAAAAAACTTTTGTTGTCAGTCCGTGTTTCGGATGACCACAGGTATAAAACTGGGTGCACACAATCACCACCATAGTGATATGCATTTATACATTTCACTCTTGATCTTTTTCTTTATGAGTATAACTCTTATACCCAGGTGAATGTTGCTAGTATACCTGCATGTTTATGCTTACAAAAATATGTATGTTATTATTACCTATTTTATTGTAGAAAGTGGTCTATCAGTCTACTTATATATCTTTCAAATAAATTTCCTTATAAAATGTAAACAAATGTCTTTTAAAGAATTTTGAGTTATTTTTCCATGATTATATTTTTAGGATTTTGATCATTTGGGATTTTAGACTTTAGGGATTTTGATCTTTCAGGATTTCAACATTCAGGTTTATGGCATTCAGAATTGTATCTATTAGGATTATGGTTCAAACCTTTTGTAAACTTTATCTCTCAGTGGAACACATGTCCCAGTTTCTAAAACTCTAAAAATCCCACATTTGACTAGAGTATATACATATAGCTACAATGGATACTAGCATGTATTTAAAACTGTGAACCATACCAAGCACACCTTTTCAGTATCTTCCCTTTCCTCCCTGTAACATCTTTCCTAGTTTTTCAATCCATGCTGGACAGGCAATAGTGTAAAGCCCAGGGCCATTGTAGTCCTCTGGACCCAGCTTATATTTCCGGTTCCAACAATTCTGACCCTCTGTGATCTTAGAAAACTTACTTACCCTCTCTGCTTAATATCCTCAGAGCAAAATAAGATCACCTACTTCACAGGGTTATTTTAAGATAGTTGTCACTAAACATGTGTGACATTCATTACCTTTTAGATCTCTTTAGTAATAATAGAGGCTATTTTACTTTATTACCCAGACCTAAGTCAATGTGTTTTTGCATTTTAATCTTGAAGCCCAAGAGCAGAATTGAAAGCCTTTGGCACATGTTAAAAAGATGCCTCGTCACAACGGAGGGTATAAGTAGATGGAAGAGATTTAGAAAAGGGCCAAGCAGTATGAGCTGGATTTTCTACCAAATCACAAGGATGTTTAATTTATTCTGCTAGTTTAAGTGACCAGATTTGCATGTACGATAGGTATGATAGAGGTATTATGATTGCTTCCCTAATAGTGTACACACATACACACACACACACACACACACACACACACACACACACACACACACACCCATAAACAAAATTGAAGGTAGATGGGGCTCAACCATTTGTTTATACTCCTACTGACCAATTTTCCATGATTTCTCCTAATTTCTTTAAGGCCCTGAGCAATTGAGGTAGTTTTATTTTCTTTCCTGGTTTATTAGTTACTTTTGATCACCTGAAATTGCTCTGGGGTAAAAAAATGCTAGGGAGAACCTTATTTCCGGTGGTATAGTTTCCTTCTAGCTAAAATGAAACCTATTGCTCAATCCCAGAGATTGTGCCAACACAGAAACTTAATTTCCAGAGGTGACTCAAGGCAGTGGCTAATTCATTTTTAGATCCATGGTGGTACAATGTAAAGAAGCTCGCAGGAAACTTAAAGGGACCCTCAAAAAAACTCAGCATGTTTGATCTGGTCTAGAAAATGTATTGTCCTTCTCATGAGATTTGGGTTGCATCCACCTTATGCTTTTTATTTATACAATTTCTCCGAGGACAGAAATAGTATGATAATTTTTAATCATGGTAAAAAATAGCAGTAGCATTAAAAAGTAAGTTATTTGTGAAACAGTAAGATGGCCTGGATTTATGGAGGGTTAGCTGCAGGATGAAGATATTATTTTTCTGAAGTATCAGCTGAAGCCCATCTGTGCACCCCTGTCTGCTGATGTCTTAATTCTCAACCTTATTATCAAAAGCTTGCAGCAAAGGTCATCAGACAAACAAACAAAACCATTTGTTAGAGACAGAGATTAGGAAAAATATGCATGAGTCACAGCATCACTCTCTGCCTGCCCAGAGGAGTAGAATGTATAAATTCCTCTAGAAATTATTATATATTAAAGAAATAAAGTCACTCAACTCAGAAATGTTTTACTTCCCTTTCCCAATTTCTATTAAGCTTATTCATCTCTTACTGAGTATTTCACTTTCAAAGTAAAAATGTCTGCTAAAAAGAAATGGAAAAATGATAAAAGTTCTATTTTCATGACAAAGGTAAAAATCATTCAGGTTTGTTTTTTTTATTTTCTAAGTACTGTCGTGGGTTTTTTTTTTTTTTTTTTAGTAAATGTAGGGTGAAAATGTTAGAGAAGGAGAAGAGATAAAAACAGAAGTTTTAATTGGGGGCATAAAGATTCCCAGGTAAATAGAGTTCCTGTATCTAGAACAACTTAATACTATTTCATGCACAATTCAGGAATCAATGTCCTAAGGAAAACACAAGGCTCTTATGGCCCTCCTGGAGTGTCTCCCTTTGGGATTTACTGACAGTGGTTGATGCCCTGAGGAGTTATAAGATTCCTTGACATTTCTAATGTCAGAAAATCTATGATATCATAGTCCTAAAGCAAAAGAAGACACAAAGAAGAAAAGTACCTAGTTTTATCCATGGGAGAGCAGGATACTGAGTACTTTAAATATTGCTGCAACAATAATTAATATTGCAGATATGAGTGGGAAATAATTATTTTAACTCATTTCAAAAAAATTGAAGCCTCCAAAGACAGCCTACAAAATTGTATAGGCAATAGTGACAAAATCCTTTTGCAAAGAATAAGATATTTATTCATTCACATACTATGTGTCCAGCACTATTCTGGGATCTGGGATACATCAATGAAAAAGGTAGCCAAGCTCTTGTTCTTGATGTAGCTTTTATGTTTTTAGAGAGTCTTTGGTTCATACAAGCTATTCTATCAAAATACCTTAGACAGAAAATTATTACTCACAGTTAAAGCTGGGGAATTCAAAATCAAGTTACCAGCAGATTTAGCATCTGGTAAGTCCTTGCTCTCTGCTTCATAGACGGCACCTTCTTGTCTCATCCTCATAGGTTAGAAGGGTCAAACAAACTTCTTCTGGACCCTTTTATAAGGGTAATAATATCATTAATAATGGTAGAGTCCTCCTGACCTACTCATCTCCTTCAGGCCATACCATTTAATACCACATTAAGGATTTGGTTTAAACATACAAATTTTAGGGGACATTTTTAGACCACAGTATCCCATCCCTGGTCTCCAAATATTTATATCCTTCTTCTTTAAAAAATACATGTATTCCATCCTAATAACCCCCAAATCTTAGCTCATTCCAACATCAACTCCAAAGTCCAAAGTCTGGAGTCTTATCCCAAGATCATCTAAATCATGTTTGGGCAAGACTCAAACTATGATTCATCCAGATATAAATTATTATCTAGCTGTCTACATTTAAAATCAAACAAGTTACACATTTCCAAAATACAAGAGTGGGACAGGCATAAAACAGACATTTCCATCCCCAAAGAAGAAATAGGAAAAAAGAAAGCAGTAATAGTTTCTGAGTAGATAAGAAACCCAACAAAGCAAACAAAATTTAATCTCAAGGCTTGAGAATAATATTCTTTAAGGCTTTGACTCACCTTCCAGACACACTGGTGTGAGGGTTGTGCCCCAAGATTCAAGGCCACAGTCCCACCCCTATGGATTTACCAAGTTGGGATTAGGTACCTGCAGCTCTTCCAGGTTAAAGTTGCAAGCTGGTAGCTCTACCATCTTGGGGTCTGAAGAGCAGCCCTACTCCCACTGCTCCACAAGAAATTGTCATAGTGGGGCTCTTTGCAGTGGATTGGCCATTGTGGAAATTTTATGCCTGGGATCCGAGGCTTTCCAGGGCATCCTTTGAAATCTAGGTGTAAGTAGCCAAGCTCCCACAGCTCTTGCACTCTGTTCACCCAAAGAGCTGGTACCATGTAGACACACCAAGGTTTATTTCCTGTGTCCTCCAGAGGAGCATCCACTGCAGCCTGAAATAGTGGGGGTCCACTGGAGGCATGTGAGGGCAGCTGAGGAATGCTGGGCCCAAATGGGGAACAGAGACTTGAGCTTAACAGTGAATCCCAAGTTCACATGAGCACCTTGGCTGTTCCTGTGAATCTGTTTGAACTAAGACCCTGGAACTCTGGGCCTGTGATAGGAGTGGCAGTCCTCAAAGTCTCCAAACTGCCTTCAGGATCATCTTTCACTGTCTTGATGAATAATGCATGACTGATTCTGTCTCTTTATCTGCATCCTCGGTGTTCTCTCTCAAATATGTTTTCTTATTTTTTTATTATGTAGATAGAATGAGTGAACTGAGAATTTTCCAAATCTTTCAGTTCTGCATCCCTTTTGGTTATAAATTCTGTCTTTCAATAATTTCTTCTTACATTCTTTATCATAAGCAGTCAGGAGAACTGATGCTGCTCTGTCAACACTTTGCTGAGAAATTTCTCCAATCAAATACCCTATTTCATCACTCACAAGTTCTTCCTTCCACAAAACACAGACATGGACACACATTGGCCAAGTTCTTCATCCCTTTATATTAATAATTGCCTTTCCTACGATGTGTTCCTCATTTCCATATGAGTCTCCATCAGAATGGCCTTTACCATCCATATTTCTATCAACATTGTGTGCATGATCTCTCGTGTAACCTCTAAGAAGATTAAAGCTTTCTGTACAACTTTCCTTTCCCCTGAGCCCTCACCAAAATGTAATTTACACCCACTCACAACAATATGGGCTTTTCAAGCATGTACTTCAAAATTCTTGAAAACTCATTATCCACTTCCAAAGCTGCTGCCACATATTTAGGTATTTGTTCTATAAACACCCCCACTTCTCAGCATCAGTTTTTGTCTTGGCAATTCAGAATGCTATAGCAAAATACCTTTCACTAGGTAAATTATAAACAAAAATTTATTGTTCACAGTTCCAGAGATTGGGAGATCCAAGATCATGGTGCCAGAATATTCAATGTCTGCTGAAGGTTCCTTTCTGCTTCGTAGATGGTGCCTTCTTGCTGCATTCTTACATGGTGGAATAGGAGGAGCAAACAAGCTCCCTTGAGTCTCTTTCAGGGGGCACTAATCCTATTCATGAAAGCTGAGCCTACATGACCCAGTAATCTTCCAAAGGCCCCACCCCTTAATACTATATTGGCAATTACGTTTCAAAAAATGAATTTAGGGATGGGAGGCAATGAGGAAGAGTCTTTCAGACTATAGCAGAGAAGGGGAAAGACATAAAATAAACTGTTTTTTTTTTTGCGGTAGGGAGATTGAAACCAGGGGCGTTCTACCTTCGAGCTACACCCCCGGGCCCTATTTTTTATACTTTATTTTGAAACCGGGTCTCATGAAGTTGCAGAGGGCCTCACTAAGTAGAGAGAGATAGAGACAGAGAGAGACAGAGAGAGACAGAGAGAGAGAGAGAGAGAGAGAGAGCTGAGGCTGGCCACGAACCCGGATCCTACGGTCTCCGCCTCCCAAAGTACTGGGATTACAAGCATGCGCCACCACGCCCGGCTTAAATAAACTGTTAAATAAGTGAATAAAATAATATCAGAGAGTTGTAAGCACTGTAAAGACTATCAAAAAAAGAAAAGATAATTAAAATGAAGGGAGCACTTTCTGAGAAGGTAAAATCTGACCTAAAACATGAATAATCATAAGGATCCTGACACAGGAAGACGGAGAGAAATCTAGGTAAAGAAAATAACTGATAAGGGTGATTGAGAAAAGGAATTGGCATGGCTAGAGTATAGAGAATAAGGAATATTAAAAAGGAGATAGAATTGGAGAGGTAGGTAAGATGCAAATGGTCATAAACTTGAAAATAATGAGGAAATTTTAAATCTGATAGTACATAATTGTAGAATCATAAGCAGGAGAATGGTATGCTTTATTTATACTTTAAAGAAGGGAACTCTGGCTAGAAAATGCAAAATGGATTAGAGCCAAGTAAAAGAAGCAATAAAAGCAGTTGGAAGGACCCATACCAAGCCTGATAAGAAATGATGGAGGCTGCAGTGGAGTGGTAGCAGGGGATCAGTCAGGAACATGGCAATCCATGGAGGCTGGCTCATGGGCCAAAAGGAGCTGTGGAGAAGAAAAGAGCTCAGTCGATGAATGACCCACAGGTTTTCAGTTTGGGTAAATGGGTGAGTGGTGGAGCCATTGTCTGAAGTAAAAAACTAGAAACAGATTGTATTGGATAGGTTTTAAAGATTTTCTTTGTCACTATTAACTTGGACATGCCTATTATCAACCAAGCAGAGATGGTTTCAAGTAAGCAGCTGACTATATCAGTCAAGAGCTCAAGGAATGTTGTGAATTAGAGATCTACATGTAAAAATCATGACATAACTAGTATTTAAAGTGATAAGAAGGGATAATGATGGTAGGGAGAGGTAAGAGCAGGCCAAGCCCGGGGATACACTACAGTTTAATCATAAAGGAAGATCACAAGGGAAGCCAAGAAAGACATGTGAAAAAACAGAGAAGTATGATGTTCACATGAAAAATGGTTCCAGAAGGGAGGAGTGGATAACTGTTGAATACTGAGAAGTAAAGAAAGATGAGAACAGAAGTAAGATGAAAGCAGCAGTGATTTTAACAAGAGCTGGATCTGTGGGCTCATGAGGAAATGTATTAGTGAAGATGGTTAGATTTAATATGGTAACGAATACACCCCAAATATCCAACTGCTTAACCCAACAAAAGCTTACTTGTTAAACATGCAATGTCGAGGGAGCCATCCTGGATTGAACTCTCATCCAGTTTGGCAACCCTCGTTCATCTTGTATAAGGCTATCATAATAAATGGCCTGACAAGTTGATACAACAGAGGAAGAAAACTGGAGAGGACATGATATATTTTTTGAGACCCAGTCTGGAAATCGTTTACATCACTTCCCTGGGTGTTATCCAAAATCTGATTACATGTCAAGGGAAAGTGGAAAATGCAGGAGGAAAGAACATGAGTGTTTGATGAGCACAAAGTGTCTGCCACAGCATACAAACTTGATTATTGGACTGAAGGGAGGATTCAGTGACAAATTAAGCAGAGTAGATAGAGACGATACAGGTATGCCCCATCTTATAAAAGCCTCCTTACACACCTCTCTCTCAAGCTACCAGCACATTTTTCTGCTCTCCTTTGTACAAAATTCTGAGTTAACAACCCATCAGCCTTGACCAAAAATATGTTGCATGCTATGCTGATGAAATAATACATAAAGAAAATTACTACACATATTTGCATACTCTGTGTATTACTTTCAAAAAATCTAAGTAAAATATTTAATATTGACATTGCTAAATTGTGTAGTTTGGAATTGTCATGTAATAAGCATTGATAAGCCAAAAACAGTTTAGAGATTTTTTTAACCTTTTTTGGGAGGGAACTGGGTGTTGAACCCAGGGGCATTCTAACTCTGAGCTACACTCCCAGTCCTATTTTACTTTTTATTTTAAACAAGATCTCACTAGGTTGCTGAGGGTCTTGCTAAATTGCAAGACTGGTCTCAAACCTGCAATCCTTCTATCTCAACCTCCCAAGTACTAGGATTACAGGCATGTGTCACCATGCAATGCTCACCCTTTATTTTTGAAACTATAATCAACAGTCAAACAATAGGACCTGTATCAATAAAACTTAAAAGTTTAGTACAAAGTTTGAGTTTGGCATTTACTTCCAGAACAAACTTCAGATCAATAAAGGGAAAGAGAATCAATATTTATACATCCTATATGTTAGGTATTTTTAATACACATTTTATATTAACCACAAAATAATATTAATTACTTAGTGATAAAACCCCGTTTGACAGATGAAACTGAAGTTCTATGATCAAACCTTAGTAAGCAACATGCTCATGTTTTAAATTCAGTTGGTTCTGACTCCACAATCTATACACTTTCCACCCTGAGATAGGATCTATTTGAATTTCCAATAAATCATGGTATAGGCCTATTTTAAAATCCTAAGATCTGGAGCTTCTACAAAATTGCCTTTGAAGAAAATTTTTCTGTTAAAACTATACTTTAATTCTGACCATTATTTTTAACTTAAAGTCCCCTCTTTTATAAATCAGCTGCTTTCAGAGCATTTCCATTAGTAAGTATATCTCATATCATATCAAACTCAACATATCCAAGACTTGATCTCCCTCTCAAATCTACAAATCTACTCTTTCCCCATATTTATCCATTGTTTGCTCATGGCATCACTTTTTCTGTTATTCCAACTTTCATTCTCTAGATGTATCACCAAGTTGCCTGTTATTCTTATATTTGTATTTTATCTGCCAGGTGGAAGGCCTTTGAAAATAGACCCCACATCTTTTATGGCTGTTCATCTTTTATGACCATTATCTGTGTCATTATCTTGCTCATAGCAGCTACACAGCACATGTTTTCTGAAAATAAAATTTAACTTTAACTCACGCTTTCTTTTCCATTTTTGCTATCACCATTGCTACAATAAAAGGCTTTGGCCTCATGAACTAATTACTACAATAATGTCCTACTTGTCCTCTTGGCTCCCTATTGAGTCTCTATCTTATGGATTCTATAGACTAAACACTGGAGCCAAGAAAAATAAATTATAAAATACTACTACTTGGTCATATCAGTTCTCTTTTCTAAAATTTCCAATTATTAATTACATTATAATTCCCTAGCATATAGAATTCCTCCCAAGCTGAGCTTTCCCTGTCTCCCAAATGACAAATGTGTAACATTTGAAACATAGAGGAAAGGACTTCCACTTCCAGAAGATGATGGAATAGACATACATTTCCTTATTCCTTCCCCTAAGTACAACTTAATCCCTAGACATATACATATAACAAATATAAGAAGATTGAAAGGTAGAAAGGAGAAAGCAGAATGGCTAGGGAACTCAAGACCCAAGAAACAACATGATAGTAAGATCTCTGGGTTTTCTTTTATCCTCTATAGCTGAGAGCTGGAGAAATTAGAAACCCAGAAACACCTACAGACACAGGGAAAAAAAAGAAAACTCCACAATTCAAGCATGGCAGAAACAGTTAGCCACACAGATGACAGCATTCACATGATAACCACTCGATTCCAGCCAAATATCACAGAAAAATACTGTGGCCTCACCCTTTTCCATGTCAGCAAAGGCTGAGTGAAGACCTTAGACTTATACACTCATGAGGTTATAATGAACATCCCAATACACATGCCAGGATGGTGTCAGAGAAGGCTCAGTTAAAAGACAGGGACCTTTGCCATCACCCAGAAATAACAAGACCATGCACCATTGTCAGTGGCCAAGTGTCAGAGGACAGCTCCGGTTGCAGGGGAGGAGAGAAGAAAACATGCAGAATCACCATCAGGAGGAGAACAACAGCAGCTTTATTCTACAGACCCATCCCTTGTATAGGGTTCTGGGCAAAATGGTGCATGTCCGTGCCAGTATGATGTGTGCATGCATATTATGCTTTGTCAGTCATAGAACTATATACACATCTTCAGCTACACAGGATGAGCGCACGTGTGTGGCTGTGTGGGGTGATTGGGGTCACGTCTTCACCGCCAGCCTGTACTTTCTCTGGGCCCCCACACTCCACCCCCTACAGGGTGGTGGTGCATGACTTGACCCACAGAGCATTACATTGGGCCCAAAGACCACAACAGCAATAGAGGGTGCAGCAGGTGACTATAAGTCCTCCAGCCACACATGCAAGGAGAGTCAATACCCATCTCCAGGAGAAAGGAGTCCAGTGAGCTCTATCAGGTTTTAAGTGGGTTATCCTATAAGGCCTGAATAGCCTATACCACAGGATAAGCAAAACCCAAACCTGTAGCTGTGTCTACAAGCTATCAGGATGTATCGTAAATCTTAGTCTGTTGTCGGTGGTCCAATACAGTTAACGTGCCATTCCTATAAAGATTGAGTACCTCAAGGAATTTGTTCCAGGGTTGTAGGAGCCCTATGTCACTGTGGGTAGTGTTCTGCACATGAAGGACACTGTTGTACAGCATTTTGCTCTTGAGTATGGGCAAGAAACAACCCCCCCACTGGGCTATGAGCTCCAACGTGTGGGCGCCTATATGTCCTAGCTTTTTATGTAACCATGGTGCTATCGACAAGGACTCTAAGGGTGGTTGGAGAGCCCAGACTTGCATTGAAGCATCGGCAGCATCATTACCAGGGGTCTGTCAAGGCCTATGCCCCAGAACATGATATATACTAGCTCCTTTCCAGAGGCCCCATTTTTACAGGTCCTCTCACATATCCTTGCCCCACAATGGGTGGTGCCCAATCAACCAGTCCAGTGCAGAGGTGGGGCTGGGCTACCCTGACTGGAAGCTGGTCTCAAAAGCTTCTCCCAGGAGTGGGCCTGGGGCTGCCGTGCTATTCCCCCCACTTGCCAACCACGGGACGCTGCTGCTCCAGCCCAGTATCATGTACCCGTTGCTTGGCTTGGCACCAGCTTCTTTTGCTGGCTTGAGCCTTGCTGCCATCTGTGTTTTGCCTGGCCCACTGATCTTCCAATGCACACTGGAATATGCAGCTCCAGAACCTCTAAAGCCTTCTGGACTTCTTCCAGCTGGGGACATACATTGTCTCAATCTTTAGGCGGGGCACGCCTTCAAATAGGCTGTTACTGGGAACCAGAGGGAGGGTGGCCACATCTCCTCCATCCTGGGTTTTTCCTCCTGGGGCTGCTGCTCCAGAGGGGAACTAGGGGTACTCAATCCTGCTGACCAAGTGTCAGTCATCAAGTGTCAGAGGCTAGCTGTAGTTGCAGGGGAGAGATCAGTGGTGATCAGAGATCAGTGTAGTTCAGTGGTGAGATCTCCAAGAGAAGAAAACACACAGAGTCACCATCAGGAGGAGAACAACAGCAGTTTTATTCTCCAGACCTGTCCCTTACATAGGGTTCTGGGCAGAATGGCACAAATTCATGCCAGCATGATGTGCACATGTGTATTACATTTTATGTAGTCATACTTATAATAACTATATACATATCTGCAGCTGTGCAGGATAAGTGCACATCTGCGACTGCATGGGGTGAACAGCGGTCATGTCCTCACCGCCAGCCTATACTTTCTCTGGGCCCCCAAAATCATAATGGTGCCAGTGGAGACCAAATGGAGAGTGAGACCAAACTTCAATTGTCAACACAGACCTGTGGTGAAAACAGAGTCCTGTGTCCACCAAGCAGAGATGAAGTAGCAGATGGTATCAGAGAAAATGAGCTAAAATGGAAGGTTAAAAACTAAAGTCTCAGAATAGCCAACACAATATTGGAGAAGAACAAAATCATAATATTGACACTCCATGACTCCAAGACTTAATATAAAAAGTCAACTGATCTATGATGGAGGAGCAAAGGCAATTCTAGGGAGAGAGGGTAGCCTTTTTAACCAATGGTGCCAGAAAAACTGGATATTCACATGTAAAAATAATGAATCTAGACATAGATCGTATGCCTTTTTAAAATATCTCAAAATGGATCAGATATGTAAATGTAAGACACAAACATATAAGACTACTAAAAGATAACATAGGAGAAAATCTAGTTGATCTTGGGTTTGGTGATAACTTTTAGGTACAACACCAAAAGCAATATCATGAAAGAAAAAAATTCACAAGTTGGACTTCATTAAAATTAAAACTACTCCATGAAAGATACTATTGAGAAGAATGAGTGGAGAAAAGCTATACATTACACGAAAACTCTTTGTGATATCCATATCTAATGAAAGAAAGATATCCAAAATATGCAAATAACTTTTAAAACTCAGCAATAGGGAAACAAACAACCCAATTAAAAATGGGTAAAAGATCCGTGTGCCAAAAAAGGCACATGGGTCACAAATTAGCATCTGAAAAGACATTCAACATCAGAATTCATTAGGGAACTGCAAATTAAAACAATAGTGAGATACTACCACACACCTATTTGAATGGCTATCCTAAAACATGGACAACTCCAAAAGTTGACAAGGATGTGGAGCAAGAGGAATTCTCATTCATTGCTGGTGGTAATGCCAACTAGCACAGTTTCTTTGAAAGACAGTTTATAACACTAAACATGCTCTCATCATGCAACTTACCTTTAATACTCCTTGGCACAATGAGTTGAAAATGTATATTCACATGGAACCCCATATGTATGTATAGTAACTTTCATTATAATTGTCAAAACTAAGAAGCAACCAAGATGTCTTTCAGTGAGTGATTGCTTAAACAAACAGTGGTACACCTATACCATAGAATAAAGCTATTGATACATGCGACCATCTGGATGAATTCCTAGAGAGTTGTGATGAGGAAATGACCATCCATACTGTATCATTCAATTTACAGCACTCATAAGATGACAAAATTATAAAACTAGAAAGCAGACTAGTAGTTTTCTTTTTCTTTTTTTTTGTAGTACTGGAGATTGAACCCAGGGGCATTCTACTTCTGAGCTACACCCCCAGCCCTATTTTTTATTTTTTATTTTGAAACAGGGTCTCACTAAGTTACGGAGGACCTCACTAAGTAGCTGAAGCTGGCCAAGAACCCGGATCCTCCTGTCTCCGCCTCCCAAGTACTGGGATTACAAGCGTGCACAACTATGCCCGGCAGACTAGTGGTTTTCAGGAGTGAATGGGGAGATGGGGACAGGACCGAAGTGGGTTTGGCTATAAAAGGACAACATGAGAATCCCCAAGGTGACGAAATATTCTATTTTCTTGAGAGTATCCATGTTGAAATGTTCATTGAGGTATTATATTATTGTTTAGCAAGCTATTGTCATTAGTAGAAAACAGGTTAAGACTACAGGAGATCTCAGTATTATTTCTAACTATTATAAATCCATAATTATCTCAAAATAAAAGTGTTTAATTAAAAATAAGCATACGAGTGTACAGATACCATGTTAATTTCCTTCTGGGGGACAGAATTCAAACTAGAGAACATGAATTACTCACAAGTATTCATACAGCCACCTGACTGCTTTCTTCCTAAACCCCTTATTTTATAACTCATTGGGATATGCCAATATTCTATTTTTGGCCTTTGCTATCAAATTTACAAAATTATCATTAATGGTAACAAGCCTTCTGTGTTATAGGAGTAAGGTTGAAAGAACTCATTGGCTTCAGCCCTATTCTTCATGACTGTCTCTTAACGGCTTGGCTTTTTGTTACATTTGTTTATAGGAATCTGTTAGTGATTCACCTATTTCTGTCACTCCTTGAGAATAAATGGTAATGTCACTCAGAATCAAGTAGTGAAGTATTTCATGGTCTTCTTGTCATCAATTTTATTCTGCTCAGCTGCTCGCAGTTGCCTGACTTGACTTTGCCATGTCAGTAGCTTTCAGACAACTCTTCTGTCTTACATGCAGCTTTTCTATTTGACTTTTCATATATTCGGTTTGAGGGAGCTAAGTTATTCTGAATATACTTTTAATGCCCAGTAATGCTGTTTCAGAAATTAATTAGCACACATGGGATAGTCAATCTGGAAAGAAAAAAATAACCACAGAATAATTAAATCTTATCTTTCCAAGTGGGTGTGTACATAGGTGAAACGGTTTTCTAAATGGTGGCTGTATCAAGGCATTCATACCCATTTTAAAATGTGAAAATCAGTGCAAATATCTTTAAAATGCTGTAAATGTATCCCCTCCTGAATGTCAGGTCATCTTAGATCATCTTGGGCTACCAGCTGCAGCCTAAGAAAAATGTCATAGTGGTTCCTGTGAGGTGGCTCTCTCCTGACAGGGGCCTCTCTACAGGGATTCTTAAAAATAACATTCTAGTATGTATGTGTGTATGTATGTGTGTATTGGTACTGGGGACTGAACCCAGGGGCCTTCTACCTCCAAGCCACATCCCTAGCCCTATTTTATTTTTTATTTTGAAACAGGGCCTTGCTATGTTGCTGAGCGTCTCACTAAGTTGCCAAGACTGACCTCAAACCTGCAATCCTCCTGTCTCAGACTCCTAAAATCTGGGATTACATGCATGTGCCACCATGCCCAGCTTAAATAACACTCTCTTATTGCCTATTTACTCCTACTTTCCCAAGGGTATCAAACTATTCCTGTGGTTTAGTAATTAATATCCCTTCATTACATTCACCTCAACTTTTCCCAATTTCACTGTGGTATTTATTTCTCGCTGAGACCTGACTCTTAACCACCTCCTCAAAAAAAAAAAAAAAAAGCTAACCTGTTTTTTGGCATCACTTCAGAAAATTTATGTGAGACTATTAAGAAAGATTTTCAAATCTTGCTTAATTTCTAATATGTTATTTGCTTCATATTTCTTGAACTAGCAGCAATGGGAGGCTCATCAAGGTAGAAATATAAGATATGAAAGTTGACAGATTTGAGGAAGATTCCTTGCCAGAATCGATGACAGCTGTGGCAATACTAATGCTGACACTCAATATGAGAACTTTTTGCAAATCAAATTTCAGAAATTATACGAAGCACGAATCATGCTGTGTAAGTATTCAGCAGATTTGGTGTAGATGGTGACAGACAAATCAGGATTGTCAGGAAAGCCCAGATTTGGATAGAAGCCTAGAGAAAATTCAGACCTCTTAGAACTACTTTTGATGTTGATTGTTTAACTCTATTTCATTTTTTTTTCATAAAAATTACTTTATAAGACCAGCTGGACTGAATTTATCTCTCTAGTAGTGTGTCTGCCAGATCCATTTGGCCCATTCCAGGTCGCAGACATACAGGATTACCTTGGCTGTCCCCTGGAAACGCCTGCTTCTGAGATCACCTGCCCAGTGCCCATGCACACACAACACACTCGATGACACACCTTTTCCACTTTCTCCGCTGTCTCAGTCAGCATTCTCACTGCTGTCATCCAAAACAATCAAGCACACAAACTTAGAGGAAGGTAGATGCATTTGCTCACCATTTTTGGAGATTACAGAGTTCAGTCTATGTCAGGCTGGGTCTATGAAGCTTAGGGCATGGCAGCTGGGGTGGGGAGGGTGAGAGAAGAGAGAGGTAGAGAGCAAGTGCTCTGTTCACACATCATGAAGGCCAGAAGCAAGAGAGCAAAGAAGCAAAAGAATTCAAATATTTAAGCAGAGTCCCTAAGGCCACACCCCCAAGGACACACCTGCCTACATTACCTCCTAGTAAATCCATTACAATAATTTATCCACTGATGAGATTACAACCTTCATGATTTAATTGCATCAACTCTGAACATTAATACCTGAGCTCTTCAGGGGACATTCTATATCTAACCATAACATCTGCCTACTGAATCCTGGTTACTGTTCTATACAAAGAACAAATGACAGTTCCTCTGAAGTCTACCCAGATTCCCCCAGAAAGAGCTATTGCTACTTCTCCTGCATTATCAAACTGTTGAGTGTGTACTTCTACAATGGTACTTATTTAATATATTGAAATTAGCACTCTCCCTATATTGTGCACTTCTGCATGGCAAAGGTCTTATCTATTTTTCCCCTAATGTCCAGCTCAGTGTATAAAAACAAATAATAAGCACTTAATGGAGGAATGAATGAATGGTCTCATTAGTGACCCAGAAAGCAGCCCTCTTTATAGCATTTAATTTCTATTCTTATAAAACTCCAAATGTGTATTCCTTAATGTAAGCGAGGGACAATTTTCCGATCAAAAGTAATTAAACATACATTTATTCAGTTAGTATATATTTGTTAACACTTGCTGCTGTAAATTTTATTCCTTGACTTTATAGAGACAAAGCATTTAATTATGTCTCTTAAAACATATTATTCATTGTTTCCTTCTTAAACCATTCAGACAGAATTCATAACACAAACAGAAAAAGGAAAAACGCAAACTGAATCCTGCCATACATTTTAAAATGTTACATGGCCAAAAAAGGATGCTTGGGAAATCTATCTGAACCTTTTTCATACACTATTTTTTAACAGTAAACTGGTTATTGAAATCTTTACAAAGCCTGGGAGGTAATATAGTGAATGACTCTGTAAGAAATCAGCAGATGGTATTCCTCAGATCTGTAATACAGCTAGACATGATGACTAAGGATACTATTGTAAAATTGACCCACAATTTTAACAATGAATGTGTTGTAAGTTTCAAAGGCCTGTAGGCTGACCAAACCAGCATGATCCTTCTCACTGTAACTATGTAAATATAACTGCTTATTTTATTGTGCTCTTCAATCCTGTTATCTCACTATTTTGTGGTTGCTAAGCAACACTAGCACCATTGTGGCACACATGCTTAAAAAGAGGGGGCACCAAAATGTTTTTGTTGATTTATTTATTGGGATGGAAATGATTCAGTTCCAAAATAAAATCTTTTCAACGTGATACTTAGCACTGACAGGATAACAACTTCCAACTTCACTACAATCACAGCGAGATAATTTTTTTTCCTGAGAAGGTAAAAAAGACCCTTTGATACTCCTTCACCCCATGTGAATATTTACAGAATCACTTTCGATGGGGATTACTTATAAATATCTTAAGGTAGATCCTGGCCTTGGAAGTTCATGTGAAAAAGAATATGTGGAGTGAAGCCCAGGGCCAGGACGTTTGTAGGACAATATGAAGTATGAATTATTGCGATTGTATTACCCAGTGAGCAAACTAACCCATCAAGCTATATAAGTTGTCACAAAATGTACTGAGGCATCCCGTTCCACTCAGGTGAGATAGGATGAAGGGCAGAAAGAAGGAGTCTGACTCATAAAACCCTCACTGCTTCATGGTAATAGTAACTTACAGGTCACTAGTGATAACTGACCCAGAAGAAATGGTGGCACCAAATTGTCCTTGGACTCTTGTCAAAAAAGAAAGAACTCAGAGATGATTACAGCCACAGCCCCCAAAATAAAATCCACAATCAATGGCAATACAGGAATAATAATAATAAGTAACTTATTCAGTTTATTTTCAATGTTTTTCCAATGGCATTGCTTAAGGTTTAGTGCATGCAGAGAATTTATCACATAGAGAAAAATAAAATACACTAGTATATTATTCAAAATTACAAGAGACTAAAATTGCTGTGTTCACTTTTGACTGTTGGTAGCAGCCAGAATATTAAAATGAACCATTCTCTTCTTTTACCCGGGTTTCTCCTTTCCTGGTTAGATGGCTTGATCTGGTAAAGTCAAACTATTTGGAAAGAATTTTTCCTGGATGCTGTATCTCAGAGAAGCATTTTTTCTAGTTCTTTATCTTTTCTCTCTATTGCTAAGGTGCCCCTTTCATAAAAATTTGTGTTATAATAAAGAAAACTGTATTTTTAGTGATGTTATTCATAAATACAATTAATTGAAGACTTATGTGACCAGAGTTGGTACTATTCTAGATTTTTGTTAGTGATTTTTGCCAATGCAGTAAAGTGCATTAAATAGCACAAAAATCTTTGTTTCGGTGGGAAGCAGACATAAAACTGGGTCAAACCCTAAGGTTTTTCTTACAATGACAAGCACTACAGGGAAAGTATAAAACGCAACAAGCTAGCTATTCCATTCTTAAAACATAAATTATTATTCTATTCATTTATCTGTTATTTTGCTGAAATATTTTTAAATGATGCTTCACCCCCACAAAGACTCTCCTCTTAGAATCCACAAACATGTGTGCTATACAGCAGTCACATATTGACTGTTTTCATAACTTTTGTGGCTAACGCTTTTAATCAAGCCTATATTGTCATTTCATTTGCCATATTTAATTGTTGACTATCATGAACATGATGTGAGAATTTTATGTATTGATTTAGGGTTTAGAAAGTCATATGGAAACTCTAAGACAAATCATAGCTATGGAGTTCATTAATGAACTTCAGTTCTGTATAATGCATGTTTGAGAACGTACTTAACAATTATTTGTATCTGAGCCAAATTAGTCTGTTTCCCTGATTAATGACTGAATTGATTAATTCTTTGACTGGATATGTCAAACTTCCAAGCTTTATCATATATTAACCCAGTGAAATCATTTTTAAACTTTTTAAATTTATTTAAATGATATCCACATTATATGCTACCTTGCCTAATATATTAGCTCAATTCCTGAAAAAATTCTATTCAAAACAAATTTTAGTAAATTACATGACCTTAAATGTAATAGGAGAAAACATAATTTGAAGGCATGCAATTTTTAATAGCTTTACAAAATAAATACTTATCTCCACTTTTTAAAAATTCTTGTGATCCACTTTGCTTTGAAAGATGTGGCTTATCTTGTAAAATATTTTGTACTGTGTTAAGCAAATCATATGATGAATTGAAATCCAAGCTTGGAAATAAATATATCCATTACCTACCGTGTTAGTCAGGCTTCTATCACTGTGACAAAAAACCTGAGAAAATCAATTTAAAGGAGGGAAGTTTTATTTTAGCTCACGGTTTCAGAGTTTTCGGGCTCTGTGAGCTTGACCCTATCTCTGTGGGCCTGTGGGGGGGCAGAGTATCATGGAGGAAGTTGCTCACCTTATGGTGGCCAGGAAGCAGAAAGGGAGAGAGAACGGAAGGGCCAGAGACAATATATATTCTTCAAGGATACACCCCCAATAGGCCTACCTCCTAAACTGTCCACCAGTTCCCAAGAGCTAGGGACCAAAACTAGCACATGAGTCTTGAAGGGATACTTCAGATCCAAACTATGATCCTTACTAGGATCATACTGAGGCATGAAGTCTATTTGTCATAGACTTCTCCACCCAGAAACCTGGTTCAGCTTTCAACTGATTCACTAACCCATGTAGTTTCAAATTCTGTTTATGATGTTGAGACAGATTATATTTTCACTTGACTCAAGAGTATCTTGCTTTGTACTCACAGGCAGTAAACACTGATTGTTTGACTCAAATGAACATGGGCTTCCTAGGTTGCACCTCTGCATCCTTCTCGGCTGTGCACTTGCACAAGTCTCCCTGCCTGGAAAGCACCCTTCCCTTGAGAAACTTACCTGAAATGATAGCTCAACCGGAGCATGAAGCTCTAGCACAATGACCCATTCCACAGCTTAAACATGTGCAGGTGCTGGGCCCAAACTAACTCTCCTCCCTTCTTCACATGTACAAAGTAAAAAACGACTTATTTTCACCTATACAGGTGCCATTTTCACTTTCTAAATATTAACCAATGAACATTTTATTTTTACACATGAAGGAGAAATAACAGAAAAAAATGAGATTAAAATACATTTAGTGCACAAGCTATTCTGAAATAATGTGTTTTATAATAAAAATTACTAATGCTCAGATGTCTAAAATAAATATTATTGCACCAAAATATTTGAAAAGTAGCACATCTGTAAAGTACTAATCACTGAATCATAGCTCAGTATTAACCTCACCACATCTCAGCAGCATCTAATTTTACAAGCTCTTAAATGTGCTATTGCTCTCTTATAAGTAAGATTCGCAGGCTGATAAATTTCTCATTAACTTGCAGATTAAGATAATCTTTAACTTAGACAAATGATTCTTAATAAGAAATTAAATTAAAAATTGGTCTTTGTAAACATTCCAATATACTTTTAGGTGATAGGCAGTAAGCTGAATTGGCTATTTATCTTAAGTGCTTTCACTTTCTAACATCCCTTCCAAACCTCTTTTAACCTTTGCTGCTTTGAGTAGCAATAGTGAGATATCCTCTCAACTATCTCTGTTTGATTTATTGTTTCCTTTGTTGCATACTGTGTTTTTTAGAGGAAACAACTACATAAGGCCACATCAAACATGAAAATATTAATTTCAAAGGTGTTCCCTTGATGCCCTTGTCCTGAGAGTATGTGTTATGCTTTCAGTCAATCATGACTTCCTTTACAATTCCTTGTCCATGGGTGACATGGGAGATGATTGAACGCCACCAGGTGATAGAAACAAAAATGTTCTGTAGACTCTATAGCTTACAAAATGTCTCCATAGGAATTTTCCCCCAAATTAAATTCATATCATCATAAATAGTCAAGATTCTCTATATTGATAACAACACTTTTAGTGGTTTAAGCATGATGCTGTTCCATTAATGAAAGCTTTATATAGAATATTCCTGTGAAATTACATTTATTGGGTGCTGTGGTATCCTTCTGAAATATCTCCCAAATCCCATAGGTTAAAGGTTTGGTCCCCAGCCCATGGTGCTATTGGGAGGTGGTACAACCTGTAAAAGATGGGGCCTAGTGGGAGGAAGTTAGGTCATTGGGGGTGTGTCCTTGAGGGGATATTGAGGTCCCAGCCCCTTCTTGTCTCTCACTTTCTGGCTGTTGTGAGGTGAACTGCTTTGTTCCACCACATGGTCCCCACCATCAGGTACAGTTTTGCCACAGCCCCAGAGCAATGAGGCCAATTAGTGATGGACTGAACTTACAAAACGGTGAGCTTTCCTCTTTTTAAGTTGATTATCTTAGGTATTTTGTTATAGTGGTAGAAAGCTGACTAATGCATTAAGTTATGTATTGAAATATATGTTTGTTGAATACAAAAATGTTTTGTGTACTTAAACATATTCACTTTTGGGGAAGGGAGTTAAATGCATACATATCAAGAGAACAAATACATATCAAGAGAAACATACCATGTGGTGGTGCGATCCCATAATCTTAGTTCTTGGGAGGCTGAAACAGGAGGATTGCAGGTTCAAGTCCAGCCTCAATAATTTAGTGAGACTTTCAGCAACATAGTGAAACCCTGTTTCAAAACGAAAGATAAAAATGGCTGTGGGTGTAGCTCAGAGGTAGAATGTACCTAGGTTCAATCTCAGTACCACAGAGAGAGAGACCATTTCTCCCTTTTATTGTATCTTTCAGAGAATTTTCCATCACAGATTCACTACAAGTGATTAAGGAACTAAAATCCGGCTATAAAAATAAAAGGCAAACAAATAATAGCTAATGAAGGATTAATGAGATAGTTTTATTATAGGACTCCTGACCCGGTTTTAGATATGGATTGTTTGTGTGAATATAATTCCTCTTATTGAGATACTTTTAAAATTTTTTACTTTCAAAGTCATACTTTAAAAAATGTATTAGCCTCTTTTGGAAGATGACAGGAAACCAAGTTGTTTAGTTATCACATATTCTTCTTTTCTACATGAGGGGAAGTTTACCTTTAAAAATATCATGCTAACAAATAACTGTGCTTTTATAAGGATGTTTCATTTTATTTGTTATTAATTATCTTATTGGTGCATTTCAATTGTACATCATAGTGAGAGTCAATATGATGAAAACACACTGCACACAGGACTTGGCTGAGGGGATTTCTGGGCAGCTGGGGGACAGAGGACACAGGACTTTGTGATGGCCACCCTGTAACAGTTCTTTTTTTTTTTTTGGTACTGGAGGTTGAACCCAGGTGCATTTTACTTCCCAGCTATACACCCAGCCCTAATTATTTTTTATTTCGAAATGGGATCTCACTAAGTTGTTGTGGTTGGCCTCAAACATGAGATCCTCCTGCCTCAGCCTCCCAAGTACAGGGAGTACATGGCATGTGTCATCACGTCTAGCTTAGCGGTTCTTCAAGGCAGCTGTCTATGCAAGGACAGGATCCCCTAACCCCATAGCAGAGGAAGCTGCTCTTTCAATGGGTGTCATCACAGGAGAGCCCAGGAGTGGTTGAGCTCTCTTCCTGGCCTCCCAGAACTGCCCTGGGCTGGGGCAGGCATCCTCCTTGCTGGGCATGCTGGTCCCAGCCTCACCTCCACCTCAGCCCCACCTGTGCTGCCAGTTCAAATAATATTATGGACTATGTGAAGGCATTACAACTGATTTCATGAAGATGTGTCTGGAGGGAGGAGGGGGACTCCTCAGCAACTTAGCAAGACCCTGTTTCAAAATAAAAAAATACAAAGGGCAGAGAGCATAGCTTAGAGTTAGAATGTCCCTGGGCTCAATCCCCAATACCAAACAGAGAGAGAGAGAGAAGCCATAGTTA
>PVJS01001647.1:46086-68669 GCA_004027185.1 Glis glis
TAATCCCAGTACTTTGGGAGGTGGAGACCGGAAGATCCGGGTTCGCAGCCAGCCTCAGCGCTCTCTCTCTCTCTCTCTCTCTCTCTTTCTCTCTTTCTCTCTCTCCCCCGGTCTCTCTCTCTCTCTACTTAGTGAGGCCCTCTGCAACTTCGTGAGACCCGGTTTCAAAATAAAATATAAAAAATAGGGGCTGGAGGTGTAGCGCGGAGGTAGAACGCCCCTGGGTTCAATCCCCGGTACCACACACACAAAAAAAAAGTGGTGAAGACCTGCCTGGGAAGTGTTAGAGTAGCCAGTGCCTTCTATGAGGGAGAGGAGACTTCATTTCAGGGAGAAAAGGTGGAGAAAGCTAAGAAGTTATGAAGGACAGCCTCAGTCCACTTGATTTTTGTCCAGGGTCAACCATACCTCAATTTTTGAAATAATGGCAAAAGTCTTAATCCAAGAAAACACTCACTACTTCATTATATTACTTACCATAATTGAAAAGGCTACCACAGTAAATAAATGCATGGCTGCATTTCTGAGCCATGTTGTTTTGAAATTACTTTTCTCTACATGTAGTACTTCTTTTCTAAGAAAGAAGATGAGCTTTTCATTAACAATTAGGTATATTCAAACTGATGCAGGAATTCACTGAAAATAACGAAAGAGCATTTCTGCACGTTTCCTGTTTCTATAACAGAGGCCCTTTTCACAGAGCAATTCAAGAAAACTGGACTTGGAAATAAACTTAGAAAAAGTATGCAAAATGAGAGACCAAGCCCCTTGGTGATCAAAGTCTGATGTCTACTCACTGACTGGTATTTTTAAGAACTGATATTGGTTCTGCTGTCTTTGATTTTTCCTCGGGGTGTGCCCAAAAAACCCAAAAACCAAAACACTTAAAAAACAAAAAGCTCATCCACTCATCAGATTTTGATTGTTTTGTTTTATTTATTTACTTATTTTTTATTCAGTTTTACTTTTTTGGTCTGTTTGATCTTAAAACAGATTTGACTGAGTATAAATCAGGATATTTGACATATTCACCTACAATCTTTCTCCCTTCTCTCCTCTCTTCCTCCTTCCTCTCTTCCCTCTCTTCTCTACCTCTTCCCTCTCCTCTCCTCTCTTTTCTCCCCTTTCTTCTTTCTTTCTTCTTCTTTTAGTCTCACTGTCTCTCTGTTATCCCTCCTTCATTACTGGCTTCTAAATACCTTGTTGAATGTCTAATAGTAAAATTAATTTAATTACTAATAAACATTAAATAGTGAAATCTTCCAGGCACATATGGATATGTAATTTTGTCCAACCCCACAAATATCAGAAGTAATTTTCCAATTCTTGAATCATCTCATTGAGATGGTTTTCACTCTTTGAACATTGATTTGCACTCATTTTAGGTTGTTCTTTATTACAGTTCATTTCTTGTGAATATTTTTATCTTGAAATTTTTTTTAAATTTCACAACCCTATCTTCTACCTGTAAGAGCACTAAATGGAGATTTTCCACAATTTTTACATTCTTCATTGAAGCACATATACATATCTTAACCTATTATTATGATGCTTTACTCATAACGATCCCGGTGCTACTCAAAGAAGGTAGTTTTTGCTATTCCACAGACCTGGGTTAGTTTGATGGTTTCATGGCATAAATTTAAAACATTGAAATAAATAAATTGTACATGTAAATATAAAGAGAAAAAGAGAAGGTAAAAGCATACAAAATATATTATAATGACTTGTGATCTTAGGGGTTTGATCACTAAGATTTATATAAGCTTAATGAAAGTAGTTTAGGAGTGATTTGAAAGGACGCTGCTTCTTGGGCAATTACTGTATTTCTCATACTGTCATAAGGGACTGCTGGTTGAAAGCGATGAATACAAAGATGATAAATGTGCAGAAGGGGAAGGATTGGCAGTAGTCAAATGAGCACTGGATGAGGTAAACTTTAAGCTTCTCTAGCTCTGAACTATAGCCATATTATGCCCAGTATTTCCCAAGAACAGGAGGCTAGTTTCCTACAAAGATGTCCTTTGCCAAACACAGTCACAGTCACTCTAACTTTGTGCACCCCTATTTGACTATTTTATACTTAGAAACTAGAGAAAATACTGGAAATAAAAATAAATAAATAATGACTCAACACCTTGTGTGCGAAGACAGACTAATGGCAGTGACATATTTTCTCTGAATATTTATTTATTTATTTTTATGATTTTTATTGGTGCATTGTAATCATGCATCATGATGAAATTCAGAGTGATAGAGGCATAGACGCACACAGCACTTGGTGAGCCCTCCCCCAGCTCCCACCACACTCCCTCACCTTCGTCATGCCCACCCCAGTCTTTCACCCTCGTCATGCACGACATTGTGATAGGCATCTATAAATTTGTGTCTGTACATCATGTTCACTAAAGTGTTTCCCTCATCCAGTTTCCCTCTCCTCTCCCGCCTCCCTCCCTTACTCCATCACTCCACTAGGGTTTCTCCTCCTTGGTCTGGAGTCCCTCCTGTGTCCCAATTTCTCTCTAGCTTCCACAAAGGAGGGAAAATATTAGACCTTCACTTTTTGTGACTGGCTTGTATATTTAAAAGACCATTTCATAACTGCATGACACTTTCTTATTTTGGTGATTAGCCAGGGTAAACCTATGGTGTGTTATAAGCTTGAAAAGCTTCAAAAACACTGAATTATCCAATGTTAATAGGTCAATTTAGCTAAAAATAGCCGGGCATGGTGGCGCACGCTCATAATCCCAGTACTTGGGAGGCTGAGACCAGAGGATCGCAGGTTCGAGGACAGCCTCAGCTACTTAGTGAGGCTCTCTGCAACTTAGTGAGACCCTGTTTCAAAATAAAAAGAATAAAATATCGGGCTGGGGCTGTAGTTCAGAGGTAGAATGCCCCTGGATTCAATCCTCAGTACCACCAAAAAAAAAAAAAATAGGTCAATTTAGCTAAAAATATTAATTGATTGGTTGATTTTGTATCAGATTAGATCTAGACATGGAGAAATATGTTACCTGTACACAGAAGGAATTTGTGAGAATCAATACAACCGCTGTTCATCACCGGGACAGGTTACTACGGCTGTGTATACCAGAGTAAGTGATGCTCATGGATGAAGAGGAAGAGGAAAGGACCTCAATCATGTGTTACACCTCCGGCCTCATCGTTCCACCTCTCCTTTTATCTCTAACTTTTCCTTTGTCCTGTCTAAGGATTTTCAGTTACTTTCTAGTTTTTCCACGGAGGCTGATGGTCTCATCCACTCTCACTTGTCACAGCAGGAAATCTAGACAACATTATGGATTTGGATGCTGCGTGGAAAGGCCTTCTGTTTCCTCTGTGGCTAAGTGTTTGCATAAGTTTTTAAAATGCATTTCCTTCAGCAATACCTTGAATTTCACATCTTCCCATTACAAGGAGGATCATAAAATGCTACCGCTGGCTTCCAAATTCTCCATGATCTGGCTTCCTCGGTTGTTGTTTTATACCCTTTGCTCCTAGCATCGCTGTAAGGATTCTTGAAAAGAAATAACACACTTTTGTTAATGTCTAAAAGGTTTAAATGCTAAGCCAGTCAAGATACCTTGTCAATTTAGTCAGTAGTAATACACTTAAGAAATATTTGAGGTAAGCTGGTTGTGGCGGCATGCATCTTTAATCCCAGTACTTGGGAGACTACGACAGGAGGATCTGAGGTTCAAGGGCAGCTCAGCAACTTAATGAGACCCAGTTTAGAAAGAAAAAGGGCTGAGGGTGTGGATCAGTGTCAGAATGTTCTTGGGTTCAATCCCTCAGGAAATATTTGAGTCACTAATCTTTAAAATTAGTTCAGCTGTGTTTACAGGTAAATTCCAGCAAATCAAGCAGAATAGTTTGGTACGAGTGCTGTTGCCATGGCAGTGTCCCGATGGCTGAACACATATGTGGTCAAGATGGAATTATCTTTTTCACATGTATTTAAATGAATGTCTTTGAATGGATTTCTTTTTTTTTTGCGGTACTGGGGATTGAACCCAGGGGTATGCTACCTCTGAGCTACACCCCCAACCCTATTTTTTATTCTTTATTTTGAAACAGGGTCTCACTA
This sequence comes from Glis glis, assembly GCA_004027185.1. Lineage (NCBI taxonomy): Eukaryota > Metazoa > Chordata > Mammalia > Rodentia > Gliridae > Glis > Glis glis. The sequence continues at coordinate 50,177 of PVJS01001647.1, forward strand.
AGTTGCGGAGGGCCTCACTAAGTAGCTGAGGCTGGCCGCGAACCTGGATCCTCCGGTCTCAGCCTCCCAAGTACTGGGATTACAAGCATGTGCCACCAGGCCTGACTGAATGGATGTTTTTAAATGAAAATGGCATTAATGGAGAGGGCTGACCTAGCAAAAACTTTGATATGGAAAGCATCTCTGCAGTGGCAACTATTGAAGACTGATACAAGGATTTCTAGAATCAAAACATTTACATGCATTTGAAAGCCCACAGTCTGTCTTGCCCCAGCGCACATGATCTCGGCAGATTCTCTTCCCAGACTTGTTCTATAGCCCTGTTCTCTTTCTCCCTTCCTGCTTTTGACTCTGACTCTTCTTCCAACTATCCCTGCCTCGGTCCCAACACTGTACTCAACCATGGTTTCTGCCAACCAACCTTCCAAGATATATAATATAGGGCTTATTGGGTGTAGTGGTGCATGTTTGTAATCCCAGTATTTGGGAGGCTGAAACGGGAGGATCCGGGTTCACAGCCAGCCTTAGCTACTTAGTGAGGCCCTCTGCAACTTCGTGAGATCCTGTTTCAAAATAAAGTATAAAAAATAGGGCCAGGGGTGTAGCTCAGAGGTAGAACACCCCTGGGTTCAATCCCCAGTACCGCAAAAAAAAATAATATAGGGCTTAATGATATATCATTTCTCTTATATATAATGTTAATATATAGTATATATCTCATATATGTAGTTAAAATATATGATATATGTACATATTTGATATATCGTTTCAGTTTCAGTGGTAACTATTTTTTCACATTCTTTCAGAGTATAGTATATGTTTATATCTACCTTCTATATCAATTTGTGTGTCTGTTGATAAAATCAAGTGTAGCAAGATAACAATTTACTGCAAAATAGAAATTGTTCATATGTGTATCAGTTATAAGAAATAGGTGACAATCATTTTTTTTATCAATAAGAAGGGCCTTCAGTTCATTTTATAATCAGAAAAATTTAACTGAGAGCTGTATTGTAAAAGAGGGGGCAGTGATTAACTACCTGCCGTGCTTCTCCGTTGAGCCTCTGGAAGCACATACGAATTAAGGGAGAAACGGATTCCATGATTACTGGATGTTTTTGTACAAAAAGAAAATGATGTAAAAGATAGGGTGAAGAATAAAACCCTCTTCTCCTTAATAACTATGTCCTACTCACAGGAGCAAGAAACAGTCACAGATACAAGGACCTTTTCCTCTCATTTGGGATAAAAAATCATGCAGCCTAGTTTTATAGACACTTAGGACAAAATCTTGTCATTGAAAGTGATGGAGGAGTGGGAAAATGGGGCAAATTTTTAACAAGGAGAAAGAAAATTCCAGCAGGGAAGCAGAGGGCTGAGTTCTCTCTATGACCCACACAGGTGGATCAGATCCTGTTCTTAGAGTTCACCCAAAGCGTTCAAGTCAAGCTCCAGGCTTGCAAGCCACAAAGTAGGTTTGGAGAAGGATCACAGTTTGAACTGATGCTCAAGGGGTCTCCTTGCTACTTTATTTATTTTATAAAACTACAAGATAGGCTTTATCTTAAAGTTGGGGTTTGATTGAAGATTCAGATTAAAGATAATTTTGGAATTGGAATTAGAAATATTATTATCATTGGATATCTGACTTTATAGAACAAGTGATACACATTAGTCTTTTATTTTACATTAGTTTTAGCCCAGGTCGATGTCATTCTTAGCAGTTTCTTGTCTTCTATGGAAATACAAGTTCATTATCTATGATTTTTGTTATGGTACCTCCAACCTCTGGGTTTGATATTTTAAACATTAGTAAGGATGAGTATCTCAAAGCTTCAATTTATCGCCTGAAGCTTGGGGTCAGCAAATAACTAATAGTATTTAGTAGAGTAGGACTTTTACTGTGGCTTAGGCGTGGTGGCTCACACTTGTAATCCCAGTACTTGGGAGGCTGAGACCAGAGGATCCGGGTTCACGGCCAGCCTCAGCTACTTAGGGAGGCCCTCCGCGACTTAGCGAGACCCTGTTTCAAAATAAAGAATAAAAAAAGGGCTGGAGGTGTAGCTCTGAGGTAAAATGCCCCTGGGTTCAATCCCCAGTACCACAAAAAAAAAGAAGAGAATTAAGAATGTAATAAGTAATAAGAATTTTCTTCTGGCTTTCATTACTGTTTATATAAGAGAGAAAGAAGGTAAGTAGAAATGTCAAATGAACAGACTATGTGTCTTGTATTTTTGCTGTTTAACCTGTGTTTTTATATTACGTTGTGAATTTTAGAGTTATATTTTAAATTTGGCACAATCAATTAAAGATGGCTTTGTGGGAAAATCCTCCCCCTGCTATACCTAACAGTTCACTCCATATCCACATCATCCAGAGTGGCTTGCTCAAATTTCAGTTACATGTTCTTGAGTTTTCAACAAATTATGGAATTTGGTAAACTAACAAAACTACATAAATCTTAGCAAATGTCTTCTTGATGTTATTTTCTACCCTTTTACAATGCTTAATGAGCACTTAGGACCATATTATATGTCTACAGAATTTAAGATATAGAGCACAGATATATAGACATTAAGATATTAAATGGTGCCAGGTGGTGGTGCACGCCTGTAATCCCAGTCCCAGCATATTAACAAGACTCAGCAACTTAGCTAGATTCCGTTTCAAAATAAAAAATAAAATAGTGTCAGGGGTGTAGCTAAGAGTTAGAATGGCCCTGGGTTTAACCCCAGTCCCCCACCAAAATTAAATAGCTTTCTTTTTTTTTTTAGAAAAATATTGATCCATTTGCAACTTGCCAATAAAATATTTCTTAGCAATTTTTCTACTATCTAACAAAAATGCTGTTTTAGATTTTACTATTATATTTATTTGTTTGTTAAATTAAACTTTAGTAAGATTTTAGGTAAACAGCCCAGGCTTAAAAATCTTCTATGCTTAAGTCAGTACTGAACTGCATGTCTTTAAAGAATATAGCACAAAGTTGTGTTCTAAATTAATATGCATTTTAATGATTCTTACTATTATTTTATTAGTCATTCTTTCTACTATGTTAATTTTATAAGTATTTTTCCATGAAATAATGCTACCAGTCTTTACTGTTCAAAAATTTTATTAGTATTACATTTTCAGTGTTTTAAAACCTGTTGCAATGTCACATAGGAAGTTTTCATTCAAAATAATTTAAATTTTAAAAATTATCAAACTTGATTAGCTAATAAGGGGAAATATTTTTATTCTGAATCTTCATATTAAATATAATTAATTTTTTCCTTATTTGGAGACTGTAGGAACTTATTTAAGATAAAGTAAATCTCCATTTGCTATTAAACTGGTCTACTGATTATCTTTCAAACATTTACTTTTTAATTTTTATCTTATTTGCTTTTTAATATCTGAAAAATAACCAATGTTAAAAAAAATCAAGCCTTACACTCTTGTGTCTTCCGCTTCTTTTAATTTTTTTCCTAATTATATGAAGTGCCCTAATATAGCAGTATAGTACCTGAAATGTAATGTTTTCTTTCAATATGCAACTTCAAATTACTAATTACTGACATGAAATGATAATATGGATCATGTGATATATAAAATAAAAATATTCAGTATTATGTTTGACCCTGTTTAAAATAACAAAGAAACGGATGTTTTCAAAGTTCACTGGTGGGTCAGGTAACTTGGGCACAGAATATCACCTGTGAATATATCCTGTGAATGTCACTATAGTTCCCCTACGCACACTGTTGGCCTAACAAACAGGCTGAAACTCACAAGCCTGACATCCAAAATGCATGGAAGAGTCATCTTAACTTCAGGCTCCAGAGGCGCTGTGAATTATCTGTCTCTCAAAGAATCTATGCATCAGTGCTGCTGCTCCTGTCTCTCTTACTTTCAGGCCAGTCATTTATTCTCATTCCTCCTTAGTCCACGTGTGGATTTCCCCCTCCCCCCATTCCTGTGCACTACTTCCAACTTTCCAGAACCTCTCCTCTATGTAATGTCTATCGGTGGAGTCTATACCAGTGTTTCTCTATCCTCCTTTAAAGTGCTCCTGGCATGAATGGGTGTTAGATTTTGTCAAATGCTTTCTCAGTGTCTATTGAGATGATCGTGTAATTTTTGTCCTTAGTCCTGTTTATGTGGTGAATTACATGGACTGGAGGGTGGGGTGCAGAGGGAAATACACCATATATGTGTGCATATATGAATGTATCACTTTGAATCTCATAGCAATATTTAATTACAATGTACCACTAAAAACAAAAATAAATTATATATACAGAAAAAAAAAATAAACTGCTCCTGGGCCGAAGTTCCTCAGAAGAATGGGAATGAAACTACCATGTGACTCAGCTATACCACTCCTGGGTATCTACTCAAAGAGAGTGAAACCAGACTACTATAATAATGCATGTATATCTATGTTTTAGCAGCACAATTCACAATAGTCAAAACATGGAAACGTCCTAGATGTTCATCAGTAGATGAATGGATTATAAAATTATGGGATATACACACATGGAATTCTACTCAGCCATAAAGAACAATTATATCATTTTCAGGAAAATGGATGGAACTAGAGAATATTATGCTAAGTGAGATTAGTCAGTAACAAAAAAATGAAAGGTCAGATGTTTTCCTTCATAAGTGGAAAGTAGGGGGAAATTGAGATACAAAAAAATGGGACCCCAGACAAAGGAGGAGAAACCCTAGTGGAGTGATAGAGGAGGCCTAAAAGAAGGAGGCGGGTGCCAGGTGTGGTGGCGCACGCTTGTAATCTCAGTACTTGGGAGGTGGAGACTGGAGGATTTGGGTTCTACTTGGGAGGCGGAGACCGGAGGATTGGGGTTCTCGGCCAGCCTCAGCTACTTAGTGAGGCCCTTCGCAACTTCGTGAGACCCGGTTTCAAAAAAAGTATAAAAAATAGGGCCGGGAGTGTAGCACGGAGGTAGAACGTCCCTGGGTTCAATCCCCGGTACCGCAAAAAAAAAAAAAAGAAGGAGGCGGGTGAGGGGAGGGAGATTCTATGAAGGAAACCCTTCCAAGGACATGATACACAGCTCAATGTTGTGCTCGGGGAGGAGGGGGAGCAGGGTGGGAGTTGGGTGGAGATTCACCGAGTTCTATGTGCATGTATGTCTCTATCACTCTAAACTTCATCATGATGTATCATTACCATGAACCAATAAAAAATAAATAAACCAATGAATAAAACTTTACAAAAAAGAAAGAAAGTGCTCCTGGCTCACCTGCTATTTGCTTGTAGTTTTTGCTGCAGATGTAACCATGTTGTCTCCTCTTCATCTAGTATCTAGGTCAATAACAATGAAACTCAAGTCACGGAGGCAAATATAAAAATCCTCCTGAGTGAGGAAGATGAAAAGTTTAAACCATTACATAGAACATTTCGCCCCCGTCACACAAATATAAATCACTCCTTGACACATTCATATGTGACCATTAACAATATATTATTAAATAGGAGTCTATTTTAAAATTTTCTGTTCATTCTTTTCAGAGCAAAGCCTACTTCTACTTTATTTTTTCCCTGAGATATCAAATATGTAGTTTGGTGGAATTTTTCACTCTCTCAGCAACTTTTAGACACTTGTGATTTTTATGTGATACAGCTACTTTTCTAGCATGAGACAAGTGGCTTTTTTCCACCTAGCTCTCCTACTTCAGAACATCTATGAAAAGCTTTGGGAGAATGGAAGATGATAAAGTATAAATTTTGCCCTTCCTGACTGAATTGCAAACTGCTTTCTCCCGGAAGATTTTGAAATTTGAACATCACCTGTCTTGGAACTTGGAGGATATTTCACCCTGTGTGGGAAAGTAAAAGTCTCTCAGGAAGAATAGTAACCATGAGTGTAACAGACCAAATGTAAGAATCATCGTAAAGGCAGCATTTTCACCCCTACAGCATTTTTCTGAACATCTGGTCAGAAGGCTAGTTCAGAACTGACTCAAAGATAGTCATATTGCTGTGTTATTTCTTAAAATAGCTATTCTACAGGTGTTCCTCAGAGACACCACTAACCACTGACCCAGGATACTCCTGCTTAACTTAGCCTGACAGATTCCACTCTTTAAAAATTGTCTTAACGGGGAAGAGATTCCTACTTGCCTTCTCTTAACATATTAATAGTATGGAAACACACTCCTGTCACCTACTCTCAGCAGTTCAGGATGATTTTGTTCCTTGAATGTGTCAGTGATGACCGGTTGGCTGGTCCTTGTCAGGCTTTAGCTACCAGTCATTAAAGGAAAACTTCTCAAGTGATAGGTGATAAAGTCCCAATTCAGTCTTGGGCAGACATGGGCATTAATAAAATATTTGATAACGGTGTTTCCCAGGACTGCTGGAGTTCACAGCTATTGGGGAAGAATGTTTTAATTTACCTAGAGGATTCTGACTAAACATTGAGATGTCATTGTTGAGGTAGCAATGACAGTTGAGTGTGATTAGTGTTCTGAGAAGAGAAGGACAGAATATTGAAAGAGAGCATGAGGAGAGTGTCTAAATCATACCCGAGTGACAGAGGCGGGCTTCCCCAATGAAGCCATGTAGAAATAGAACTTGAAGGTGAAAGGACTTAGTCAAGAGGCGGAAGAGGGACTTCTATCGATGATTCTCCCTGACACTTCTTTTCAAACAAAGAGCTATGAAAGGGCAAAGGAGTGTCCAAATCAATTGTACTCTTGGAAATATCCAAGTAACTTAGATCAAACTGTGACAATATATATTATTAAAGGTCATTATATGTGCATTGATTACAAATTCTGAGAAATACACCAGTTTCAGAAATAGTAATCCACTAGCACCACCAGGTCATCACGTTACAGAAGAGAAGTGACAGGGAAGGGACAGGTGGAGATTCTAATATATATAATTGGAGTCTTGGAAGAAAAGGAGAGAAAAGATGAGCAAAAGGGTATATACGTACATATACTGGGTAAAACTCTCTCTCTCTCTTAATATGTACCTACATTAAGGGTAAATCAAAACCTCAGATTTGTGGAATCCTTATTTCTAAACTTTTCTTAGGATAAAACCATAGTTAGAGTGGAGAAAGAAAACTGATGTAATTGGTATTAAGCAGCTTTCCATATATATATTCTAGTAGTCTCTCTCTATATCTCTCTATATACATATATATGTCTATGTCTATGTCTATGTCTATATATCCAGTAGTGTTCTACCTCTGAACTACACCCTCCAGCTTTTTTTTTTGGAACCATGGACTTGCTAAATTGCCGAGGCTGGCCTCAAGTCTGCGATCCTCTTTTTCTAGCCACCTAAGTACTGGGATTACAGGCATGTGCCACTGCACTCAGCAGAGCACAAGAATATTTGAAGAGATAATGACTGAGAATTTTTCTAAATCAATTATTATGACTGAATATTTGTGTACCACCAAAATTCATATGTTGCCGGGCGTGGTGGCGCACGCTTGTAATCCCAGTATTTTGGGAGGCGGAGACCGGAGGATCCGGGTTCACGGCTAGCCTCAGCTGTCTCTCTCTCTCTCTCTCTCTCTCTCTCTCTCTCTCTCTCCTTAGTGAGGCCCTCCGCAACTTCGTGAGACCCGGTTTCAAAATAAAAGTATAAAAAAATAGGGCCAGGGGCGTAGCGCGGAGGTAGAATGCCGCTGCATTCAATCCCCGGTACTGCAAAAAAAAAAAAAAAAATTCATATGTTGACCTCCGCCCCCCCACCCTGGTATGATGATATTTGGAGTTAAGGTCTTTGGAAGACATTAGGTGAAGACAAAGTTCTTAGCGTGGTGTCCTCATGATGGATTGGTGTCCTTATAAGAAAAGGAAGAGACCAGAGTACCTCTCCACCTTCTATGTGAAAACAAAAAAAGAAGGTAACTATAAAATCGAAAGAGACCTCTCACTAAGAACCTGACCATGCTGACACACTCATCTCAAACTTCCAGGTTGCAGAACTGTGAGAAATGACTATCTATTGACTAAGTCACCCACTTTGTGTATTATGTTATACCAGCCCAAACTAAAATATCAAGTACAGAAGCCATAAGAAACCTAGGCAGAACCTGTCATGGTGGCGCACACCCATAGTCCCAGTACTTGGGAAGCTGAGACAGGAGGATCACAGGTTGGAGTCCAGCCTCAGCAATTTATTGAGAGTCTCAAAAACCTGAGGAGACCTTATTTCAAAACAAAAAAATAAAAATGGCTGAAGTTGTATCTTGGAGGTAGAATGTCCCTGGATTCAATCCTCAGTACCACATACATAGACAAAAGAAGAAGGAGGAGGATGAAGAGGAGGAGGAGGAGGAGGAGGAGGAGGAGGAGGAGGAGGAAGAAGAAGAAGAAGAAGAAGAAGAAGAAGAAGAAGAAGAGGAAGAAGAAGGAGAAAAAACCTAGACAGTATAATAACGAAGAAAACCACAACTAAAGGCACCATGGAAAAACTATTGTCTTATCCTAAGAAGAGTTCAGAAATAAGGATCCACGAGCTGGGCGTGGTGGCACACGCTTGTAATCCCAGTACTTTGGGAGGCGGAGACCGGAGGATCCGGGTTTGCGGCCAGCCTCAGCTCTCTCTCTCTCTCCCTCTCTCTCTCTCTCTCTCTCTCTCTCCCTCTCTCTCTCTCTCTCTCTCTCTCTCCCTGTCTCTCTCTCTCTGTCTCCCTCTCTCTCCCTCTCTCTCTCTCTCTCCCCCTGTCTCTCTCTCTCTCTCTCTCTCTCTCTCTCTCTTCTTAGTGAGGCCCTCTGCAACTTTGTGAGACCCGGTTTCAAAATAAAGTATAAAAAAAAATAGGGCCAGGGGTGTAGCGCGAATGTAGAACGCCCCTGGGTTCAATCCCCGGTACCACAAAAAAAAAAAAAGAAAGAAGGATACACAAATCTGAGGTTTTGATATATCCTTAATGTAGATAGAGCAAAATAAAAAAAAATCCCAAACTACAAATATTATCATTACCTTATACTGGTCAAAATTCCTTAGAGGCCCCTGTGGCTCCAGCATAATGCCCATTCCCCTAAACCACAATTTCATTCTGGATAAATTAGACTTATCCTGTAAAACTCAGAACCAATGTCAGTTCCTCCTGGAGTGTTCTCTAACCTCCTGTTCCCATTTGTGGTTAATTGCTGACCCTCTGTACTTTACACATGATATCACTTACATTATCAAATCATATTTGTTAGCCGGGTCTGGTGGTACATGCTTATAATCCCGGTACTTGGGAGGCTGAGACAGGAGGATCACAGGTTCCAGGACAGCTTCAGTAAGTAGTGAAACTCTCATCAACCTAGCGAGATCCTGTTTCACAACAGGGCTGGGGATGTAACTCAGAGATAGAACACCCCTGGGTTCAATCCCCAGCACCAAAAAAAAAAATCATGCTTGTGATCTTGTACCACCTCACCCCACACATACATATACTCTATTATAAGTTCCTTGAAATCAGGCTTGTTTTTCACATCTGAATCTCTAGTATGTAACACAGTCATAATGTTTCATAAATGTCTGAGAGAGAATGAAAGGTGTAATGGCTACTCCCTTTGGTTAGCACCTTGGCTGCTGTCAGTCACTTGTTCTGATCTTAGATTATTATTCACTTCTAAATTCCCAATATGCCCAGCAGTTAAGCATGAACAACTAGCAAATTCAATGCAAAATGGTCAAATCAAGAAACCACTTTTAGCCTGGCGTGGTAGCGCACACTTGTAATCCCAGTACTTTGGGAGGCGGAGACCAGAGGATCCGGGTTCGTGGCCAGCCTCAGCTCTCTCTCTCTCTCTCTCTCTCTCTCTCTCCCTAGTAAGGCCCTCCGCAACTACATGAGACCCGGTTTCAAAATACAGTATAAAAAATAGGGCTGGGGGGTGTAGCAAGGAGGTAGAACGCCCCTGCATTCCATTCCCGGTACCGCAAAAAAAAAAAAAAAGAAACCACTTTTGAGTAAATCAACAAGTAATTTAAATTAAATTTTGCTTAAAATAATTATTCTTAAAGACTCCGGCCTTTTCCCTATATATAATTTAGTAAGATCTAAAAGAACAAGAGTTAGAGTTTTCTGAATTTTGAAGATACATTGCATATACCATAATAAATATTTAAATTAAAATTTTACGTCTACTAAGATTAAAAACCATGCTTCTTATTAAAGTCTTTGTAAAAGACTGGTGAAATTTAATGCCTTCGTTTGTATCAGACCATTTGATAAACCTATCAAAACAATTTTCAGAAATGCTCTCAATGCTCTCGAATGGTGTTTGCATATAAAGATGTGTAGTGGATGCTGTTGTTGCTCCATCCATATTTCTTTTATCAGGCAGGTAACTTCATCTCCCTACTACTGTGAATGCTGGCTACTAACCACAGATTTGACTTTCTCTGGAAAATTGACTTAGCTTCTATATCCCTCTGGCCACCAACATTTTATAACCAATAGCTAATGGCAGACCCTATTGCTTCACAGTACAAACCATGTTCTAGTATAAATCCTGTCTGTAGCTTCCCATAGGATCAGAAATGAAGCTAGACTTCAACTAAGTGGCAACCTTGTTTAGCTCCTCCTCCTGACCTATGTCACTTCCTTTATTCTCTTCCTCCAGAGAATACACACCCAATAAACGACTTATATAAGAATCCTCCCCCAAGCTCTGCTCATAGGGAAATGGATCTTAGACAGACTGACTTGGTAAATTATTTTTTTAAATATTTCTATTGGTGCATTGTAATTATGCATCATAATGAGGTTCAGAGTGATAGGAACATACATGCACACAGCAGTTGGTGATGAACTATCTTTCAAATCATTAACTATTTATTTAGGTGAGAAAAATCACAGTAACCTTAACTAATTTTAAAAGTCATGACTGCAGAAAAATTATATTCAACACATGTAGTTGAGATACAGTTGAGGAAATCTTTGAAAACTTAAAGGAATAAAGATGACAAAAATGGTAAATGGATGAGTTCAAGACATATGACATGTGAGTAAGTTCAGTTTAAGAAATAAGGAACAGAAGAAATAAGAGGAGAAAATAATTTTTAAAAATTCTAGAAGAATATCTGAAATATATGAGATTTATGATTAGAAAAACCTGCCAAGTGCCCAGTAAAAGAAATGAAAAAAGATTTATGGCTAGAGATATGCTACAAGAGTTCAAAAGATAAATGATATTGGATTCTTCAATAGCCACACCAAGTAGTGCTTTCTTTCAATCACTGATGAAAATAATTTTCAACTTAGATTCTATCACAAACAGAACTCTCAATCTAGTATAAAAGTAAAATATAAACACTTCTAATAAATATGCAATTCTTAATTTCTCAAAAGATTTACTTCCTGTACCTTTTACCAGAAATCCCTTAAAGGATATGTCTCAACAAAATAAAGAAGTAAAGTGAGAAAGGATTCAGGTCACCAGGAATACTACATGGGAGAGAAGCAAATAAAATTCCAGGATGAGAGAAAAGTAGGCTCCAAGGATATGACCTGAACGTTTAAGAAAATTAGAAGATACCTAAAGTTCTGGAGAAGAGTTTAGAGATGATTAAATGATATATATGTTGAAATTGTCTAAAGAAGAACAAGGGGAAAATATTGAACCCAAGGAAAACAAAAATAAATAACAAGAATACATGAAGTTTAGGAGCCCTAATGTGTCTTACTTCGATGTACACAAAATTCTACTTTCTGCTGCACTTTCCCAACTCTAATTTACTAATTAAACCTGTGCTTCTGGCCTGTTAATGGCTTCTCCCAAACAATAGAAGGACCACAAAGGACAGAGTGCAAACTCTTAAATGCCAAATAACACCTCACCATATGCCAGATTCTGCCTCCAAGACAGACTCTCCAAAACCCTTTCTCTTTTCTATATCTTTCTAATAAACTGTATCTATCTGGCAGGGTTCTAATATTAGATTTTTTTCTATCTTAGTCACATATATCTAACAATGATGGGAAAAGCTAAAATTTAAAAAGTTGCAATGAGATTGATGAGGCTTCGTCAATTCTATGTAATTTACTTTCTGCTAAACCAATATTATCTTCATACTTCTTATCAAATTGCTTTTCTTTCCAGTTTGACCTAATTCATAAAGCCTCACATAAAACAAGGTGTATATAATATCATACATAAATATGTCTATATAATATGCTTCCAAATGAAATATAAAAAGGGAAATTCCTTTTGATGTCTGTAGATATTAAAAATAAATGAGTGCAGGTAGCTACGTAATCGTTCCTGTTACCAATCTGTAACAGAACAGAGCTAAAACTCCTTGATTTTATAAAATGAGGTGGCAGACAAACTGCTGAGAACAAGAGAAAGACTATTAGGATGAGCAGCCAATGTGACACGGATGTCAAGGGAGAAAAGTGCATAACAGGAAGTTTATATATAGATATACACAAAATGACCTAGTTCATATAAATAGAATTCAGTTACTGTAAGGTGGAGTGTCAGGCAATATGAAATACTTATTGGTCTTGTGCAACCTACTTTTAATTTGAGATTCTCTGGATCATTATTATTATTATTATTACTATTATTATTATTATTATTATTATTTTGGTTATGGAAACTAGAGTACATAGTCACACTACTTTAAATGCATATGCTATACAAGAATATTTTATTTTTATTATAACATTTACTTATTTATCTATTTATTTATTTAATTATTTATTCATTTATTTTGGTAATGGGGACCGAACCCAGGGGTGTTCAATCTCTGAACTATTCCCCCAGCCCTATTTCATTTTAAATTTGTTTTTGTTCTTATTTTTATTTTGTTTTGTTTTCAGAGATAAAGAAAGAGGTTTATTTAGGAACGTGGGGGATGCATGTTCAAGGGAGAATGTGGACCATCTCAGGAGAGAGAGAGTGACTTTGGGGGCTTTACGGTCTTTTTTATAGTAGACCCTGTGAGGGGGTCAGTAAGGGTGCATGGCCACAGTGGGGTCTTGGTCCTCTTTTTTTGAATCCTCAGTTTCCCACCATTTCATTGGTGGGTGCCGGGTGAGGCCTGGGCTTGACCAATGGTCAGATCTTTTTGGGGGGATCCTTTGTTTACCAAGCATCTCAAGAATTTCAGGTGGGAAGATAGGTCATTATGATTAAAATATGTGGGCCTATTGAGAAGCTTTGCTTAAGAAAGGACAGACCAGATAGGCCATTATGATTAGAAGTGGCCTATTAAGGGCTTTTGACTAAGAAAAAGCAGACTCTGTAAGGTGAAGTTAAGGATTATGAAGTTTCTAGATTTTGAAACTCCCTTTTCTTCCTTTCTACCTAATATTTTGCTTCTCCTATCCTATTTCATTTACCCCCTCTGAGACTTGTATCCCTTAATCTTAAGGGTGAAAGTCCATCTTCTATATCTTCTTCAAATTTGACAAGGGATGAAGGCCTTACAAAGCCAGGAATCAAAATCTCATCTTTATTGACCTAAAGAAGACAGAGAGAAGCTGGCCTCAGTCATTGAGCTGGCTGGTTCTTTACAGTAAGATCAGAAGCTAACATCACTGAAGGACACAATCCCAGGAATATGAAGATCAGTTGGTGGTCTTTTTCTTGTGTGTCTAAAGTTTTCCTCGTGCCCGTCATGCCAAGCCTGCCATCAGAGCTGCTGACTCGATGTTCATGAGCCTGGTAATTTGGTCAACAAAGCCATTCATCTGCTTTTTGATGGTATTGCAATTGCAGTGGGCATCTACAAGAAAAATTGGCACATTTTTCTTGGTTATTGTACATTGTACAATAACCCAGATATAGCTTTACCCTGGAACATCCACTGATTATCATTTTAAACTGGAAGCCAGGTAGCTAACTTATTTGGTTATATGGCACAAAACCTAAAACGCATCATACAATTTAGCATTTTGGCTGTTATGACCCTGTCAATTAGTACTAAAAATAATTTGTTTACTATAAAGATTAGAGGCCACTGCTGTCTATCTTTTTACATATTTGGCAGAGCCATCTATAAACCAAGCATCTTTTCTTCAGGTTTAAGTCTATGGTATCCTTTTTTCCACTTTATGGAGGATCCCATTGACTCTTTAAGCATCTTCAATGTTCCTGATTTAGCAAAGAAATTTCCATAATCAAAAGGAAAAGTTTACCTGGGTGTGGTGATGCACGCTTGTAATTCCAGTACTTGGGAGGCTGAGACAGGAGGATCGCAGGTTCACAGCCAGCCTTAGCAACTTAGTGAGGCCCTCTGCAACTTAGTGAGACCCTGTTTCAAAATAAAGAATAAAAAATGAGGCTGGGGGTGTAGCTCAGAGGTAGAATGCCCCTGGGTTTGATCCCCAGTACCTCAAAAAAAAGAAAAAAAAAGAAAAGTTTTCATAAGAAATTCAGAAGATAGCTAATTAAATTATGTGGGTGGTCTTTTAAATGGCTCTGTAAGCATGACTCTTTTTACCCTAAAATACCACACTTTTTTTTGGTTATACTTTCCTGCTGTGTGTTTAAGACCCCTCTCCAATGACCCTCCTATTTGCAGAGTATGTGCTGGTGGCTCCCAGTCTCTGGGCCTTTGTGATTTTTTTTTTTTTTTGGTGGTACACAGGGTGGAACCCAGGGGCTTTCTACCTCCAGGCTATACCCCCAGCCCTATTTTATATTTAATTTGGAAACAGGGTCTCACTAAATTGCTGAGAGCCTCACTTAGATGGCTGAGCCTGACTTCGAACCTGTGAGCTTCCTATCTCAGCCTCCCAAGTACTGGAATTACAGGCTTTGTTTGTTTTTTTTTATATTCATTTATTGGTGCATTGTAATTATACATTTGATAAGTGTCAGGTTAGGAGGATCATACACACACACATTGCTCATTTAGCCCTCCCTCAAATCCCACCCTATTCCCTCCTCGTTCCCTCCCTTTAGTGCTCTGCACAGTGATTGAGTCTTATAAGTTTGTATATATACATCATGCGCTTTAGTGTGTTTCCCTCCCCCCCAATTCCCTCAGTTAGGTCATCTTTGTTCATCTAAAGTTTTCTTCTTCTTTGTCTGGAGTCCCTTCTAAGTCTCCTTCTGTCTAGCTTCCACATATTAGGGCGAACATCTGACTTTTCACTCTTTGTGCCTGACTAATCTCACTTAGCATAATGTTCTCTAATTCTTTCCATTTCCCTACAAATGATGTAATTTTGTTCTTCTTTATGGCTGCATAAAATTCCATTGTGTATATATCCCATAGTTTTGTAATCCATTCATCTGTTGATGGACACCTTGGCTGGTTCCAAAGTTTGGCAATTGTGAATTGTGCAGCTATAAACATAGACATACATGCATTAGTCTGGTAGTTTGGTTTCAGATCTTTTGGGTAGATGCCTAGAAGTGGTATTGCTGGGTCATAAGGTAGGTTCATTCCCATTCTTCTGAGGATCCTCCACACTGTTTTCCAAAGTGGTTGTACTAATTTGCAATCCCACCAGCAGTGTATTAGAGTTCCTGCTTCTCCACATCCTCGCCAGCATTTGTTGTTGTTTGTGTCTTTAATGATTGCCATTCTAACTGGGGTTAGGTGATATCTCAGGGTAGTTTTGATTTGCATCTCTCTGACTGCTAATGATGTTGAACATTTTTTCATACATGAATTGGCCATTTGTATTTCTTCTTCTGTGAAGTGTCTATTTAGTTCATTTGCCCACTTTTTGATTGTTTTTTTTTAGTGGTGATTTTTTTAAGTTCTCTGTATATTCTAGATATTAGTCCTCTATCAGAGGAGTAGCTGGCAAAAATCTTCTCCCATTCTGTTGGCTCTCTGTTGAGGATCTTGATAGTTTCCTTTGCTGCACAAAAGCTCTTCAGTTTAATACAATCCCATGTATTGATCCTCATTTTAATTTCCTGTGCCTTTGGGGTCTTGTTAAGGAAGTCTTTACCTGTGCCTATGTGTTGAAGTGTTAGACCTATGCCCTCTTCAAGTAGCTGCAAGGTCTCTGGTCTGCTTCCTAGGTCTTTGGTCCATCTTGAGTTGGTTCTTGTACAAGGTGAGAAGGTGGGGTCTATTTCCATTTTTCTGCATATGGTTAACCAGTTTTACCAGCACCATTTGTTGAAAAGGCTATCTTTTTTCCAGTGGATGTTTTTAGCCCCTTTGTCAAAAATCAATTGGCTGTAGGTATGTGGCTTTGTTTCAGAGTCTTCTATTCTGCTCCATTGGTCTATGTGTCTATTTTTGTGCCATTACCATGCTGTTTTTATTACTATGCTTTGTAGTATAGTTTTAAGTCAGATATTGTGATGCCTCCTGCATGGTTCTTGTTGTTGAGAACTACTTTGGCTATTCTGAGTTTTTTGTTGTTCCAAATAAATTTAAGGACAGATTTTTCTATGTCAGTGAAGAATGACTTTGGTAGTTTAATGGGTATTGCATTGAATCTGTAGATCACTTTTGGAAGAATGGCCATTTTGATGATATTTATTCTGCCTACCCAAAAGCATGGGAGGTCTTTCCATCTTCTAAGATCTTCTTCAATTTCTTTTTTCAGTGCTTTATAGTTTTCCTTGTAGAGGTCTTTTACCTCCTTGGTTAGGTTTATTCCCAAGTATTTTATTGTTTTGGGGGATATCGTGAGTGGAAATGTCTTCTGGATTTCTTTTTCAGTGGATTTATGGTTGGTGTACAGAAAAGTTTCTGATTTTTTAAGATTGATTTTGTATCCAGACACTTTGCTGAATTTACTGATCAGTTCTATAAGCCTCTTGGTTGAGTTTGCTGGATCCTCTAAGTATACTATCATGTCATCTGCAAATTTCCTTCTCTTGCCTTATTGCTCTGGCTACAGTCTCAAGTACTATGTTGAAAAGGAGTGGTGACAGCAGACATCCTTGTCTTGTTCCTATTTTTAAGGGGAATTCTCGAAGTTTTTCCCCATTCAGTATGATGTTGCTGTGGGCCTATTGTATATTGCCTTTATGATGTTGAGGTATGTCCCTTCTATTCTGATTCTCTGCAGTGTTTTTAGCATGAATGGGTGCTGGATTTTGTCAAATGCTTTTTCCACATCTATTGAAATGATCATGTGATTTTTGTCTTTGGTTATGTTTATGTGGTGAATTACATGGATTGTTTTATGTATGTTGAACCAGCCTTGCATCCCTGGGATAAACCCGACTTGGTCATGGTGTATAATTTTCTTGATGTGGTTTTGAATGCGTGTTGCTAGTATTTTGTTCAGAAGTTTTGTGTCTAAGTTCATCAATGATATGGGCCTGTAGTTTTCTTTCCTTGAGCTGCCTCTATTTGGTTTTGGTATTAATGTGATATTGGCTTCATAGAATGTATTTGGGACAGTCCCGTTTCTTTCTATTTCATGGAATAAATCGAGAAATATTGGGATTCGCTCTTCTATAAAGGTTTTATAGAATTCACCTGGGAGACCATCTGGACCTGGGCTTTTCTTTGATGGTAAGCTCTTTATTGCTGCTTCAATCTCTTTGATTGTTATTGGTTGGTTTAATTTTTTCTATATCTTCTTGATTCAATTTTGGAGGGTTGTATGTGTCTAAAAATTTTTCAATTTCTTCTAGGTTTTCGATTTTGTTTGAGTATATCTTTTCAAAGTAGTTTCTGACAATCCTCTGTATTTCCTTACTGTGGGTGGTGATATCTCCTTTTTCATCTCTTATTTTGGTAATTTGGGTTGATACTCTTTTTCTTTTGGTTAGGTTGGCTAATGGTTTATCTATCTTGTGTATTTTTTTTTGGGAAACCAGCTTTCGGTTTTCTTGATTTTTGTATTGCTTTTTTATTCTCCACTTCATTGATTTCTGCTCTAATTTTAATAATTTCCTGTCTGCTCCTGGCTTTGGGGTTAGACTGCTCCTGCATTTCAAGGGCTTTGAGGTGTGTCATTAGGTTGTTTATTTGGTGCTTTTGAGATCTACTTATGTGAGCACTCAGTGCTATGAATTTTCCTCTTAATACTGTTTTCAACGTGTCCCAGAGATTTTGATATGTTGTGTCCCTATTTTCATTTGTTTCTAGGAATTTCCTTATTTCCTCCCTTATTTCCTCTTTGACCCATTCTTCATTCAGCAGTGTAGTGTTCAGTCTCCACGTGTTTATGACATTTCTCTGTGTCTTCTTATAGTTGATTTCTAGTTTCATTCCATTATGGTCTGAAAATATGCAGGGGATTATGTCACATTTCTTGAATTTGCTAGTACTTGCTTTGTGACCTAGGATATGGTCTATTTTAGAGAAGGTTCCATGAGCAGCTGAAAAAAAAATGTGAATTCAGCTGTAGTTGAGTGGAATATTCTATATGTGTCTAGTAGGTCTACTTGACCTATGCAGTTCCTTAGGTCTGAGGCATCTTTACTGACCCTTAGTCTTGAAGATCGTTTGAGTGGTGTGAGAGGAATGTTGAAGTCTCCCAATATTATTGTATTAGCATCTATGTGTGACTTAAAGTCATGAAGAATTTGTTTTATGAAGGTGGTCGCACCTATATTTGTAGCATAAATGTTA